>QANZ01001923.1:35273-48656 GCA_003254925.1 Chamaecrista fasciculata
GAGCTAACGGTGCAAACCTCCGGGTACCAAAGTTTCAAATTTTGTCTTTCAGGGTACCAAAGTGGATTCGGTCCTAACCACAGGGTACCAAAATGCATTTTACCCTTTAAATAATTTCACATCCCATTATCTCCATTAATATCAACTTATCCAAACACCATTATATCATTTTATTCTATTATCTTATTTTCTCAAATATCTCTCCAATACCAATATTGTAATGTATTGGGGATATTGGTATCCCAAACAAGGCCTAAGCCACATTGTACAAATTGAGACTTGACAAAAGACAGTACTCATTCTCATTAACATAATGTTCATTTAGAAGTCTAGACAAAAATAAATAGCTTCCCAAAAACTACACACCTTGCCATCAGAAATACTACTTCAAAATCCCATATTAATTTGTCCCCCATTAATACAAAAGAAGAAACGATGAGAACATTTTTACAACTAGAATAAATTAGAAAACTCTATAATAGTTAGATTTAAACCCCTCTTACATGAGAATAATTTTTCTTTGATTTTTTTCATTTTCTTCTTGTCTGGATTACGCTGGAAGACCTCAGACAGTGAGAATCTTAGAAGTTCCAAATGTTCAACGTTTTCCATCATATATTTAGCCAAGCTAACTTGACAGTGATGACCACCAAAGTTTTCTATTTTAAATGTTTTGAGAGTATTATGAGCACAATCAAGCATAATCCCAAACTCCAGTAGCTTTTCGGCAAGGTCAAGTTCACATTGTTCTACCTTTGATTTCGACTCATAAGAAGACTTAAAATGGTCCATTTGATTAAAGGTAAAGTTGTGATGGGTCCCAAAACAAACAGGAATCATAATGAAGGGAAAAGCACTAAGAAATTAATATTAAACAACACACCTTAATGGTAAGAGAAGTAATTAGATATGGTGACTTTAGAAGAAGATCAACTAACATTTCACCACAAACTTCACTTAGCTTTAGATGGCGGAGCATATTGAATGAAGGAAGATTAGTAAATGATTCTTTAGCAAATGAAAACACCTGTTTCCAAAAAAAAAACTGTAAGGTGAAAAACTGCAGCGAATAATTTTTAAGCTTTTTTTTTCCTTATATAGTGAAGGAAGAATACATATATACCTTGGTGGATGTAAGTTCAAGATGTTTCACATGGTTGATGTTCAACTGTTTGAGAAGAATGCATGCTTCGATGCCCCATTGCTTTCTTTCCTCTTCTGACCCATCAAATTTCGAAAATATAATGAGTGGAAGCATTAACATCTGAGGATGGTTTAGACAGAATATTATAGTGATGTGAAGGGTGTCCATCAAAAAAGAAATATTTAAGACGTGTAGTACACAAGTTTATGGTACAGTTGTTAGAAGAGACGTGTTCCTTTATTTCAAACTTTTCAAGCAAAGGCACTTCAAATTCACACTTTACACATTTGGCTAAACAATATCATAACCGTCAAGCCTTTTCAGAACTGGGAAGCTAAATTTGATCTCTTGGGAATTGTCATAGTATTAAGGTCTAAATTCAATTCCAGATAATTCAAGGGCTTTGAGCCTAGCACTACAAAAAAACAGCCATTTAGCGACGGTTTTTAGTGATGTTTAGCGACAGTTTGGACCATCGCTAAGTTTCTAACGACGGTTGTCAAAACCGTCGTTAAACGCAGCGTCGGCAGCCTTCTAGCGACAGTTTTAACAACGTTGGGATAATCGCCGCTAGACAGCTTTTAGCGACGGTTAATGCAAGTAGTGAAATAAGAAAGGAATCAAGATAAATGCAAGTAGTGTGTATTTGAAGCTTTATTGCTCTTGTTTGCCTCTATCTGTGCGTCATAAAGCATGTGGTCTAAATGGAATAGATCAGAGACAACTCACAAGCATGTGATCAAATTAAAAGAGAAGCTTTTAAATAGGAATGCTAACCATATAGATAAAACTAATGAATCTTTATCAATATACATAAGAGAAAGCATTAACTCAATCTTGCAGCAGAGAAACATTGAGAAAAGTTTATTTCACAAGAAATAAAGATAACTCAAGTTTTATCTAGATAATAATAAAGATAGCTCTAAAGATAAATTCACTTGAGACTTGAGAGTAAGAAGCACTAGAGGATCTGAGCTTCAACTATATATATCTGTGGTAGCGAATATTAGATTACAATAACAAAAGCCATTATTTCCAATCATGTGAGGTCGGCTATATAGATCGGTCGATGCTAACATGTTTTGTCTTTACACATTTTATTGTTAGGTTGTTAATAATTAAATCCCTCCTAATAATTTCTCTTATAGTTTTCTTGGTCTTGTCCTACCAATAGTTATTGGGCTATCTTTCATTTGTTCAACTCTACATATTGAAACTTCTAACGCCATTTTTGTACATGACCAAACCATGTGTTTCAACTAACTTTATTATACTATGTGCTACCCTAACTTTCTCTTTAAACTGGAAGAACTCCCAGGTGGCAACTTCTGTTATCAAAGTTCGACATCACGTACCTTCCTCGCGTATGTATAAGACCGAATCACGGGTTCAAATCCAGGAATCGGATTCTAATGCAACGAAAAATTGGAATTTAACACAAGCAATAAGGAGGCTCATGAATGTAGGTTGAGTTTGGATCCCAAGAGAAGAGAGTAGAAGAAGGCACAGTAAGTTGGTTCCATAATGGATTGCCCTTTGTGATGGACTCATAAGTGCTTCTAAACATATCAGGTAATACATTTGATTGAACGACCTATGTATGTATAAGAAGAAACACTTGTTAAGATTCTGGTTTATTAGATAGGAAAAAGTATTTTTGGTACCCCAAAAGTATTGGGGTTAGTTTCAGTTGTACCCCCAAAGTTTTTTTTTGGATCAATTGTACCCTCAAAGTATGGGGTCAATTTCAGTTATACCTCCAAAGTTTTTTTTAGGTCAATTGTACCCCCAAATTGAGGGTACAATTGACACAAAAAACAAAAGATTAGAGGTATAATTGACTCAAAAAAACTTTTGGGGTACAACTGAAACTACCTTATACTTTCGGGGTACAATTGACGCATAAAAAACTTTGGGGGTACAATGGAAACTGACCCTACTTTGGGAGTACTAAGAGTACTTTTGCCTATTAGATAATTGTCCAAATCAGTAACATTTATTGTATGAATTTTCAGAGAACTTCTGCTTCTCAAGTTACCTCTGCAATCTCTTCATTACTGGGCCAAATATCCTTCAAGAATATGATTTTACCATCCTTCCCTATTCCAATTGGCTCTTTATCGAAGTCAATATCCACCTATTATTTTGAAAGGAAAGACAGATTATGATTCAACACAGCTCATTGATATTCCACTTAATTAATGATGTTGATTTGGATAAATGTTGGTTCAAATGATGAAGTAACGGTAATGAAGGAAATATATGGCAAAATTAATATCAGATTTATTTTTGGTACTAGTATTATTTAGGAATGACGTGCGCCCTTCAGAACAAGATTTACTAGAGTATAAATCACACAAGGAGTGAAAGTTTTGCATCTTAGTCTAATGAGGTACAAAACTTTTATTACATATCCTATGTGATGTAGTTCACGGACTCATGCATATTTATGGATGATCAAAATACCCAAACCTGATAGAAATCCGAAAATTTTATCTTATGGATATGGATATGGGTCTAAGTCTAACTTCAACGGCTTCAGATTTAGGTATGATGGTATCATATTCATATCCATACCGTAACCATAATATTAAATATTTATTTTTATATATAAAATATAATAATTTAAAATTTATGTATTGAAAAATATTAAATTATAAAGATTATTAAAATGTTAAATAGTTCATGCAAATTAAAGTTTCTGTTTCCAGAAAGAACAGCAGCAGCAACTATGTCTGCACAGGTAGCAGCTAGTGAGCAGAATATATTAGAATTCCTACTATTATTGATAAACACACAGGAATAACTAGTTGCCTAAAACACAAGTAAAAACTTTAAAAGAAAAGAAGTAAGATGCAATAGAATGACCAGGTGAAATATATATACCTGAATCAAAAAAATTAGGCCAAAGTGCACTTATGCTCAGATCTCATTTTGGTCCCATAATTTTTTTGTTGCACTTTTGGTCTTATATCTTTTGCTCAGGTCTCAATTTGGTCCTGTGTTGCACTTTTAGTCCCATATCTTTTGATCAGGTTACAGAATTGGTTCCATATCTTTGCAAAAGGTTCCACATTGTGGGACGGTGGAACTTTTTTGCAAAGATATGAGATCAATCTGCATAAAAAAAAAGATATGAGACTATATGGGACCAATTCTGCACCTGACCAAAAGATATGGGACCAAAAGTGTAACAAAAAAGGTTATGGGACCAAAAGTGCACTTTGGCCAAAAAATTATGTAACTATCCAATCTGCAAAAAATTATGTAACAACCCCAACAAAAAGATTTACTATCCAAAATAATTCTAGATTGTAAAATAATTTACTAACAGTAAGTTCTATTTATCAGCTAAATCATATAATTTCAGAAGTGATGCCCTTTCAAAAATATCAATTGTATGACTATTAAAAGACAGCATCAATTATGTCAAGATTATACTTTTGTGCTCCACAACCTCTTCTAGGAATCTTAAAGAGTTTGATTTTCCATTAGTCCAAAAGTTACTACGATAATTCTAAAGAAACAGAACTTTGTACCATTGTAACTTCTGTTCATTTTTATGAATTACAGTAATAAGACAAGGATACCGTTTTCAGAGATTGCAGAAGCAACTGATTCATCTAGTTCTCCAGAGTTTCCAATACACGTGGTGCATCCATAGCCCACTAAATGAAAGCCTTGTTGGTTCAAATAACTTTGCAGGCCACTGAAAAAAAAGTAAAAAAATACAAATATTATATCAAAACTCAATCTTTATGAAAATATACTCAGAAATAGTGACAGAAAAAGACCTGTAGAATAAAGGCATACCTCTTGAGTAGATATTGTGTGACAGCTCCAGAGCCTGGAGCAAGACTAGTCTTGATCCATGGCTTGACCTGTTAGAATAAATTGTTCCAAGTTAATTTTCCTAATTCCCAATTTGGTCATGTATCTTTTTTTGTTGCACTTTTGGTCCCATATCTTTGCAAAAAGTCCCAATTTGGTCTTATATCTTTTAGTCAGGTTGCAGAATTGATTCCATATCTTTGAGTTAGGTGGAACTAACGAAGAATATTTTGCAAAGATGTGGAATCAATTCTGCACCTGATACAAAAATATGAGACCAAATTGAGACATGACCCAAAGATATGGCACCAAATCTGCAACAAAAAAAGATAAGGGACCAAATTGGGATTTGGCCTAAAGATATGAGACAAAAATGCAAAAAAAAAATATGGGACCAGAGTGGGAATTGAGCAAAAGGTATGAGACCAAATTTGCACTTTGGCCATTCTTAAAAATATAGTAATATAGTTGCAAATGAATTTCCAAAACTGACCTCCAAACCTAGTTCACAAGCTTTTTTGGCCACGAGACCAGCACCAAGCATTACACTTGGGTTTGATGTGTTTGTACAACTTGTAATGGCTGCTATCACAACACTACCATGCTTAATTTCAGCAGGTTGTCCATGAAAAGAAAACTTTGCTACCTTATTCTGTTCTCCTTTAGGCACTCCAAATCCCTGCATGAAATCGCAATGTAAAATATTATAACCCATGTTTATACCTTCAAGCAAATAAATTAAATCATCGTTTTCATAAGATCAAAGAGAAAGATTAAGACATAACCGATGATTTATCATTGAGTTTTATCCTTTATTCATAGATTTAAGGCTAAAGAGCACTTTTGGTCCCATATCTTTTGCTCAAATCTCAATTTGGTCTCGTGTTGCACTTTTGGTCCCATATTTTTGGGTCAGGATGCAGAATTGGTCTCATATCTTTGAAAAAGGTTCCATGTTGTGGGACTAACGGTAAAACTTTTTGTAAAGATGTAGGACCAAATCTGCAACAAAGAAAGATATGGGACTATATGGAACCAATTGCTGCACCTGACCAAAAGATATAGAACTAAAAGTCTAACAAAAAATGTTACGGGACCAAATTGAGACTTGAGCAAAAGATATGGGACTAAAAGTGCACTTTGGCCTAAATTTAATAAGTTAATATGAAAACAAACATTTAGGTGAATCTTACGGTTATTGAAAGTTTGAAACATTAGGGTCTTCACAAGCCCCACTTTACCTTGAATCCCAGTTTGTTGTCAAGGCATGCATGCCAGTCAGCCTTCATGTCTTTCAAAGGAACACGATCATGAGGCCTTTCAATAGTAAATAAGTGAGAAATCTTACATTAATAAATAAATAAAGTGGTATATCAGAAAAGGGTAAGTACCAGAATAATGGAATATCACTAGTACCTCTTTGGTCCCGAAACACAAGGTTCAACGTCTCCCAAATCTAACTCCAGATAGGAAGTGTATGCTCGTTCCTGTTGAGGCTGGAAAACAGAAGTTCCCTTGAACTTAGAGCTAAATTCCCATACTAAAATTGGCCAAAACCCTATTTTGGTCACTAATGTTTACCATAAATTTCTTTGTATTCAAACTTAAAATGAAAAAGATATGACTAAATTCATGAAACAAGTGGTCCATTTTCGAGCCTGACTTCATGCTCAATTTGACCCCATTTGCCATTGACTCCAACAGGACAAAAAAAGAACTTATCATGTTTAACCCTTAATTTGATTTCATTATATTCGGGTTTGAAACAAGAGAGATATGACCACATTCAATAGTTAGAGATCAATTATGAAACTTACTAAGGACCAAAATGAAACTATTGGGAAACATTAAGGATTAAAATGGAATAAAAAATATTAGGGACCAAAACGAAATTCTGGGTAAACATTAGGGACCAAAATAGGCTTTTGGCCTATCAAAATTTAGTGTCAGTTTGAGCAGATCTAGAGTAGCAAATTAAGCAAACCTCGTTGTAGTCAACAAACATTTTATTAGCTCGTAAATATGCTTCTATCATTGACACCTAATAATATGAGGAAAAATCAAGAGTTAGAACATAGAAGTATATCATAATAGTTTTAGGGGTCAAAGGTGACACAATTTTACAAAATGTGGAAAATTGGTAGTATTACTGTCTCGTCACTTCTTCCAGTTAATTTCAGATACTCCAATGTGACATGATCGACAGGGAAAAAACCCATTGTTGCCCCATATTCAGGAGACATGTTAGCAATTGTTGCCCTATCAGCTGTTGATAGTTCACGCATGCCCTCACCTATACATGTATTCAAATAAATTAAAGTGTAAATTACACAAAAGGACCTTGTGGTTTGACCCATTTTTAGATAGAGTCCCTGTGATTTAAAAAGTGTCAACTTGGGGCCTTGTGGTTTCCTCCGTTAGCAAATAGGGTCCCAGGTGGTTTTTTCCATCCAAATTAACGAAATAAACTTTAAGGTGGACTGTTTTGTAATTTGAACATTTTTCTATTAAAAGTTTAAAACAAACCGGGGACTATTTTACAATTTAAACCAAAATCCAAAAAAAAAAAGCCCTCAACCAGGAAATCGATTTCAACCCCTCTTTTTCATTGCTTTTTTCTTCTTCCCTACAACACTCACACTCTCCGCCGCCGCTGCCGCCACCACCAGCCATGGCTCTCTCTCCGACGCCAAAGCCATATACATCCGACGCCGCCGCCATTAAAGCTCACATCAAACACCGTCAAGTTCAGAAACCCAATCTCCGAATGCAAGCAAGACCTGAAAGCATGTTCATCAGAATAATGTCATTTAGGTTCGTCATATTGCCCAAGCTCGCCGGAACGCAGCTATGGAACCTATTGTTGGCGAGACCGATGACCGACACCGGCGAGTTCCCGAAATTATCCGGGAGATCGAACACGAACCGGTTGTGGACTTGTGGTTGATGAAGATCGCGTCAAGATCCCTGAGGTAAAGAAGCTGAAATCGTTTTCTCCTCTGTCGCCGAACTCGTCCCTGAGGTAAAGAAGCTGGCGTTGCCGGATGTTCATGGCTTTGGCGTCGGAGAGAAAGCCATGGCTGGTAATGGCGGCGACGGTGGAGGAGGAGAGTGTGAGTGTTGTAGGGAAGGAGAAGGCAGCAATGAAAAAGGGGTTGAATCGATTTCTGGCTGAGGGTTTTTTGTTTTTTGGATTTTGGTTTAAATTTCAAAATAGTCCCCATTTTGTTTTAAACTTTTAATAGAAAAATGTTTAAATTACAAAACAATCCACCTTCAAGTTTACTCCCTCAATTTGGATGGAAAAAACCACCTAGGACCCTATTTGCTAACGGAGGAAACCACAAGACTCCAAGTTGACACTTTTTAAACCACAGGGACCCTATCTGAAAATAGGTCAAACCACATGACCTTTTTGTGTAATTTACCCTAAATTAAAAACCTTTGGAGAGGTAGACTTAGAATTAATGACTTAAAGAGCATTTTAATTATTCCCAAAAAAAAGAAATCAGAATTTGTTTTCCCTATAATAAGTCAAATGTGATATTTTGATCAAATATATAAATAGTTTTGTTGGCCAAAGTGCAGTTTTGGTCCCAAAACTTTTACTCAAGTCTCAATTTGGTCGCGTATCTTTTTTTGTTACACTTTTGGTCCCATATCTTTTGGCCAAGTGCAGAATTGATCCAATATCTTTTTTGTCGTAAATTTGGTCTCTTATCTTTGCAAAAAGTTTCACCGTTAATCTCGCAATGTGAACCTTTTGCAAAGATATGAGATCAATTCTGTAACTTGACCAAAAAATATGGGACCAAAAATAGTGCAACAAAAAAAAATATGGGACCAAATTAAGACCTGAACAAAAGATATGGAACCAAAGTGTAACAAAAAAAAGATACGGGATCAAATTAAGACCCAAGCAAAAGATATATATAAGACTAAAAGTGCACTTTGACCTAGTTTTTTTTTGTCATTTGACATTATTTTACTAGCATAAAAAACTTAAAAAACATAAATGTTACATAAAAAATAAAATATAAATCATATAATTTTTTTTATTTGGGTTTTAAAAAGAAAAAATAGTCAAAGGGTCATTTAAATTTGAAATAAGTTACAATTCCCAGATAATGTTGTCTCATGAGAATGGACTTACCAAAAAATTCAACAAACTTGCCAACAACTCCATGCTTTCTTAACATTTGGGTGACAGTTAACACCAAGTCAGTAGCTGTAACACCATTGCGCAATTTCCCTGACAATTTGAAGCCCACAACACCAGGAAGGACCATGCTCATCGGCTGGAACATTAAAATGGCACAATATAAAGTGATGAACCTTGAGGCACAAATTCGTATTAAAATTTAGGTCAAAGTGTACTTTTGGTCCTATAATTTTTTTTTTCAAGTCTCAATTTGGTATGTTGCTACACTTTTGGTCTCATATCTTTGCAAATGTTGCAGAGGTCCCGTATCACTTTTGGTCTCATATCAGGTTGCAGAATTGATCTCATATCTTTGCAAAAAATTTCATCGTCAATCTCACCTGACCCAAAGATATGGGACCAAAAGTGCAACACAAGAACAAATATGCAACCTGAACAAAAGATATGAGATAAAAAATGCAACGAAAAAAGTTATGAGACCAAAAGTGTACTTTGGCCTAAAATTTAAGCAGAGGAAACCTATTTTTTGGTCCTTAAATTTGTCCCAAAACTATGATTTAATCTTTGAATATTGGAAATATACTTTTGGATTCCCATTTTCTTTTTACAAATGTTGACTATAAAGTCCTTGAAACGTTGTCTATTATAAGTAAATAGTTTATATTTGTACAAAAAAATAGAGATAAAAAATGCATTCAAGGGCTAAATCATGATTTTAAGATAAAATTAAGGACTAAAAAGAATATTTTCTCAATTTAAGTGAATCTGCTATGCTACTATCTAGTTAGAACTATATACCTGACCAAGCATTGCAGCCTCAGCTTCAATTCCACCTACTCCCCATCCAGCAACCCCCAATCCATCAATCATTGTTGTGTGTGAATCTGTGCCAACCACACTATCAGGGTAGAGTAAGCCATCCTTGTTAAAAACAACCCTCCCTAGGTATTCAAGATTCACCTACAACATACAAATTTGACCTTGTTTACTGGCAGCTTAATTGGATAGAAAAAGTACTCTTTGAAAATAATACATAGCTCCTGAACTCATTACATTCGAACTTGAGACGAGATAAATATAATCATATTTAATAGTTTGGGATCAAAATGAAACATAAAAAGACCAAAATGACCCTTTGACCTTTTAAGTTATGACATTTTTAAAGCTAGTATCAAGAAAACCTGTACACCTGCTTAATCTTAGGTAACTGATACAAAGACAATAAATTACACTATCTACATTATATCCCAAAATCCAAATATACACATACATATATACCTGGTGAACTAGATGCAGGTAAATTAACAAGATCAGAACAATAATTATGATGTTCCTAAGAATAACAAGACTTCAAAAGGCGTTGAATAATGATGGAACAACACAAGCATATATGTAAATAAATGTGGTATTGCCTACTAGGAAGTAACAACGAACAATGTATTGAGAAAAAAAATCTTCTTCTATGCCACTTGGCAACAAATCATTCATACTAATGCAATGTAGGGAGCAGTTTCTGATTTGTGTGAAGATAGCCCCACAAACCAATTTATAACTAATTGTTTTGGATGTCTAACCCAATATTTAATATAATCTAAATCCATAATAGGAAAAAAACTTTACTTAAGTTTAAAACAGAGTTTGAATAACCATATTTATTATTATTTCCTTTAAACTATGAACTTTAAACTTAATGTTGTATAATTTGAATAATATATGTTGAATTTTGATCAATTTATAACTATTTATTGTTATTATTATGACCTCATGCTTGCATTTCATACATTGTTTAGGTCAAAAGTTCATTTTGGTCCTAAATGTATGCCCTATTGTTCATTTTGGTCCTTTATGTTTTAAAATGTTCAAATTGGTCCTAAATGTTGACAAAATGTATTATTTTGGTCCCAAACTATTGAATTTGATCATATTTCTCTCGTCTCTCATTTCAAATTCAAAAGATTTATTAAGAGTAATACGTAGCTCTAAATTCATCGAATGTGAACTTGAAACAAGAGAGATATGATTAATTTTGCTTGTTTGACCGTGAAACTAGAGGTCTACTTTTTATATCGTTTGTTGAAGGCCCCAACTAGATAGAGAAAATACTCTTTGAAAAACGTAGCTCTGAACTCGTCACATTCAAACTTGAAACGTAAGAAATATGTCCATATTCAATAGTTTGGGATTAAAATGAAGTATTTCATCAACATTTAAGACTAATTTGAAATATATAAGACCAAAATGAACATTATGACATACATTTAGGACCAAAATGACCCTTTAACCCATTATTTATATTTAAAATTTATTAGTATTTATTATTTATGACATCATCTTATTCAACAACCGGTTCGACCAAACCCATTAGTTCGTAACTCATAGTCTATTCAAACACGCACAAACAAAATCTGCCACCTGTAAATGATGCAAGACTCATGAGCAAGTAGTGCTTAAGTGCAAATGTTGCCACATACCAAAGGATTGATCTTGTTAGGATCATCACCAAGATTCTTTATAGCGTCTCTCATTGAAGTCCTAATGAAGAAAAAGACTGAGGAGTAAGTAAATATGAGATGAACATTATTAAAGTCTAAATAACCAACATAGTCATATATAGAACCCATGATGATCTGAACCTGCAATAGGATCCGAGCAGGCTTGAAAGGGATTTCAACTTGCTTAAGTGATGTGTTCTCCCAATCAATAATCTTTTCAACATCATCCTTGTTAACTTCAAAGTTATCACAATTACGAATTGCAGATTCTAAAACTATCCTAATTGAATATGGTAACCTATCTGCAAGGCAGGAGAACAGAGAGTAAAAGCTTTATGGGTTGTAGCTATAAACAATAAAATTCCTATTAAGCAATTGGTCAAAGTACACTTTTGGTCCCAAAACTTCTGCTCAGGTCTCAATTTGGTCCCATAACTTTTTTTGTTGCACTTTTAGTCCCATATATTTTGCTCAGGTTGCAGATTTGGTCCCGTATCACTTTTGGTCTCACATCTTTTAGTCAAGTTGTAGAATTACCCCCATATACAAAAAGTTCCACCATCAATTTCACTTGACCCAAAAATTTGTGATCAATTCTACACCTGACCCAAAGATATGGGACCAAAAGTGCAACATGAGACCAAATTTATAACCTGAGCAAAAACTATAAAGCCAATAGTACAACAACAAAAAAATTGTGGGACCAAATTAATACCTGAGCAAAAATTATGGGACCTGAGAAAAATGCACTTTGGCCTATGAAATTCATGGAATAACAACATTTGGGATAAGTTGTACATACCAATTCTGGGATCATTCAGTGCAGGCAAGCTATAAAACTGTCCTAAGTCTCCACCCTCACGCCTTGGAAGGCTGGTCAATATTCCCTTAAAGTCATGCTCAGAAGCTGAAATAAAGGAAGTATATAATAAAGTCATAAACATCTTTAATTTCTAACCATGGTGAGCCTTAAAATATTCAAAGTTTACATTAATTATTTTGTTTATGCAAGGGGCTCGTACATGAAACAGGAACATTTTATCCTGGGCATAAGGAAACCATTAATTCAATTACACATTAGTACTGTAATTAGATGACAACAATTACCGTCACTAATAACCTCAAATCTTGAACGTTACTAGACTGAGCTCGTTACTAGCCTGAATTTGGCTCTACTCATTTATCAGTAGACACATGACAACTGAGAAGTTCGATTAACATGGTAAAATAAGGGACTAGATCATCTGCAATATTATTTATGTGCATTTTCATACAATGCAGAGAGAAAGAAGAATTAGAAAAAGAAAATAATAGTGAGACGTACATTTCTCTCTAACTCTTTCATTCTCTCTCTATAGTGCTGAAAATGTACACTTTAAAAGATTCACTCTCTAAAAAAAAGTCCTTTTACCTGAACTAACTAAATTGTTAATAATTAAGGTTTTATTTTAACTATTTATATTATTCTATACGGTTTCGGCCTTTTGGGTTGTATAATTGTTGCCTCTAAAACAAATCAATGAATCATACATTAAAATAAGATATAAGATATGGTAATATATATATATATATATAATTTTCAAAGAAAAAATAATAAATATATAAAGATAAAAACATGAACTGAAAATTAAATGTTACAATTTTTTACATTTTTTGAAGTTAAAAAATAGTAGAGATTTAAATGGTTACAAAATAATATTTTTATAATTTATTTAATACTTAATAAGGTAACAATAGTATTTGCATAAGTTTTT
>QANZ01001923.1:48975-78639 GCA_003254925.1 Chamaecrista fasciculata
AAAAAAAAAAAAAAAAAAAAAAAAAAACCCACGCCCCAAAATACTAGATTTTATATTTTAAAATATATCAAACTTGATAATTTTTTCATTTATTATACATTCACATTTAAAATATAAAATCTAGTATTTTTTTGTTAGGTTAATTTATATATGTGCACACAGTGTACCTTATTTAATAATAGGGGTTTCAAAACAGGGGTCACTTTTTAAACGGGCAGACCCGTTTATAAATAGGCTTTATTTTAGATGTCCAAGCCCGCCCGTGTTGGCTCTAATTTAGATACCCGTTTATCTTTAATTTGTGGCTAAATATGAAGATTTTTCTTACTCTTTTTGTCAACTCGCTTATTATGACACATATCAGTAAATAATTTATCTCGATTGTCTAGGTTAGAAATAACTTTAAAAATCAAATGAAATTACATTTTGAGAATCAAAATGAAACAAAAAATAATTTAAGGACCAAAATAAAACTAGCGCATAATTTGAGAACCAAAATGAAACAATAACCCCTTTGAGAACCAAAATGACCATTTAACCCAGATTTAAAGTTGGAGCTCAAATTCAAAATAGTGAAGCTGGATCGGCCTGGCTAGACCGGGCCTTCTTGCTTGTTGCTTCAATTCCTAACATTAAAAAACTGAGAACAACCAATGAATGAAACACATAATTGAAATTTCACAAAAATCTTTCATCACAAGAGGAACTTCTCTTCTTTAAATCCATCAACTCAATCCAGCAGACAGAGAGTATAGTACAACACACTATGACACTACCATAACCATAAACCTTGAATTCAAAAACTAAATCAAATGATCGCAAATGACATTTCAATTCAACCGCATATATAAACACGAATTTCTAAATTAATTAGCAATCGATCATCTTATATTATATGACTCCACCCCTTTCTGGGTCGTCCACATTTTAAAACTATAGTACAAAATTAATAATAAGAGGAAAATTATTATTTGATCCCTTCTTTTTTACTGTGTTAACAATTTAGTCCCTCATTTATTTTACATACATATTTGCGTTCTAGTATATATATATATGAGATTACGTAGTCACAATACTGAGGTGTCCCAGAGAGAAAGGCGAAACGGCGTCGTATGGGATGGTCACACGTGTTTTATTGCGTTTGTATGTGTGTCGATTCGTTTCGATTCTCTTCTCTTCTCTTCCTATAAGGCTATAAAGTAACCCCAAGTCCCCAACTTCTACTTGATACTTGAATATTTTTTTATTTCTTTAAGGTAGTTTTAAGAGTAAATTCATAATTTGGTCGCTCAAAGATTACGGAATTGACAACTTGATCTCTCTACAAGATTTAAATACATGTTTAGTCCTTAAAAGATCAAAACGATATACTTTATAGTCTTTAAAAAATTAATACGGTATACTAATATTTAGTATATAAAAAGAACTAATTCGTGTAGTATTTTAATTTTTTAGAGACTAAACTGTACATTTTAAATTTTTAGGAATTGAGTTGTTAGCTTGATGATTTTTTAGAAACCAAATAATTAATTTACTCTATTTTTTAAATGTTATTTTTAAAGATTGATTAAAGATTTGATATTAATAACATTTTAATAAATGAAAATCTTACTTAAATATTCAAACAATATTTTGCTTAAAAGTTGAAAGTGATGAAGTTGTAGCCTTGTAAGCTAAACAAAAACATTGACTTTTTTGACAACGTAAGTGTGATATTGTGGTTTCTTATTTAGTTTCATAATCCAAGTGGTGAGATTCGAATATTATATTTGGATATGAAAAATTTTTATGACTAATCATTTATCCTTAAATAAAAAACCTGTAATAAATGAATTAATTAGTTATCGTTTATGGTAGATAGCTAATGTAGACAAAAAAATGGCTTTCATAACTTACTCTCATTTTTATTTTTAAGATAATTAATGGTCAAATACTCAAATTGATCCTAAAAATAAAGAATGGATTTTAAATTGGTCATAAATCCTAAAAGAACCAAATTGTATATTCATTAATCATTAGTTCCTAAAAGAATTAATTTGTTTTTATTGATAAAAAACAGTGACGGAGTATAACAGAACATCCTATGAGTCATGGATCCTAGGAAACATCCTCCACGGTAGAGTGGCTCGTGGGTATCTCCGGGTCATGACTTGAGGACGTGAAAAACTTGAAACCTTAAATACATGAGCGGAAGCATAAAAATGACAATTAAAAGCATTAATATACAGCGGGTCATGACTTGAGGACGTGAAAAACTTGAAACCTTAAATACATGAGCGGAAGCATAAAAATGACAATTAAAAGCATTAATATACAGAGAAACAGAAGATTGTATGATCGTGATGGCCGAAACCGGGTCAGTCCTCGCATTCTTCCAAACGACATTGTTCCTGCACTTCTAAATAATATCAAGACCCACCAGGATTGTAAGCCACGCCTCAGCGGAACGATCCTTGTTGCGACGCCAACGGATGATCCAACTTGTAAACCAAGTACGGAAGTAGCAATTCCTAGGGTAGTATTTAATAGTAAGTGGCAACCCAAACCAAACGGCTCTCGCATAACTACAAAGGAGGAACGTGTGCGAAACCGAGTCGTCAGAAGACTCGCAAAACGGACAAAAAATCTCGCAACGAAGATGGTGACGATTGAGATTAGTGAAAGTAGGGACGACATCATTGTAAATCTTCCAAACAATTAGCAAAATCCTCATTGGAGCCTTCGTCTTCCAAAAATCATTCCAAGGTAAGTTTGAAGTAGCGTTATTGCTATGATTCTGATGGTACACCCGACTTAGCAGCTTAAAACTTGCAGCAGTGGTGTACGACCTGGAAGCAACATGAGTCCAAACCAGTGAGTTCGCGACGTGACTGACTGGTCATGGGTTTCTGAGCAAGGTCGCCGCTTGATCCTCTGTACACACCAGATTAACCCTACTCAAGTCCCAAGAATAAGAAGAGTGATTCAACAGGTCATTTACCAGCACACCTGTAGGAGTCCCATCAACATGACCATCCCAAAATCTGCTTTTGATGTCAATTCTGTCACCCATGCCCAATCTCCACTTAACGTGATTAGTAACAACATGGGCACTACTTTTCACCCCTTTCAAGACAAATGAAGTAGAAGTCCTCGGTCTGAAATCAAAATCAGAGTGGGGGTGAGGTACCTATTTCGGACCCACAAGGCAACAATAGAATGCGTATTATTGAGAATTCTCCAAGTATGTTTAGCCAACAAAACCTTATTGACGAGGCCCGAATCTCAAAAACCAAGTCCTCCTACATCCTTTGGTCTGAATAAAATATGCATGTTAAGTAGATGAGCCCCCGACTTATCACCTTTAAATGATAAACTCTTTTGTCTACAAAAAAACCTAATAAGAATACTTTTTGGTTTTCTATCAACTAAATTGTGTATTTCAATCTTTCAAAAATTGATTTATCAATTAAGTGATTTTTTAAGGATCAAATATGACCAAATTTAATAATTTGAGACCAAAATGAAACATTTTGTCGATATTTAGGACCAATTTGAATATTTTAAAACATAAAATACATAAATCAACATTAAAGCATACATTTTAGATCGAAATGATTCTTTGACTTAAAAATTAAAAATAAATATGGAAGTTTAAGAAGGAATGCAGAATAAAATATAGTTTTAAAATTAAAATAAAACTAACCTATGAATACTAAAATGAAGTTTGGCGAAAGTACTATTAGTACTCCCAAAGTATGTGGTTACTTTCAGTTGTACCCTTAAAGATTTTTTTTAGGTCAATTATACCTCTAAAGTATGAGGTCAGTTTCAGTTATACCCCCAAAGCATTTTTAGTTAATTATACCTCTAATGTTTCACATTTAAATCAACTATACTCCCAAATACCACCTAATTGAGAGTACAATTGATAAAAAAAAAATAAGAGCATAATTGATACAATAAAAAAAGATTGAAATATAATTAATTCAAAAATTTTAAAAACATAATTAAAACTGATCACATACCTTAAGTTTGACCAAAAATAAATTTTAAAAGTAAAATTGAGAATCACAGAATGCTTTGAAGTGAAAAATGCTTTTTGCCATAAAATTTGACCAAAGTAAGGTGAACGTAACTGAGTGGGAATCAGGCCCAAAAGAAAAAAAAAAAAAAAAAAAGCNAAAAAAAAAAAAAAAAAAGCTAAAGTGCACTTTTGGTCTTATAATTTTTGTCTCAATTTGGTCCTATAATTTTGGTTTTCACTTTTGGTCCCATATCTTTTGCTTAAGTTGCAGATTTGGTCCTGTGTTACACTTTTGGTCCCATATCTTTGGGTCATATTGCAGAATTGGTCTATATATTTTGGTCAGATTGCATAATTGGTTTCATATCTTTGGGTCAAATACAGAATTGGTTCCATATATTTAGGTCAGGTGAGACGGACAGTGAAACTTTTTGAAAAAATATGAGACCAATTCTACAAAATGAGTAAATGACCAAAAGATATGGAACCAAAAGTGATACGGGACCAAATTTGTAACTTTTTGCAAAGATATGGACCAAAAGTGCAACAAAAAAAGTTATGGGACCAAATTGAGACCTGAGCAAAAATTATGGGACTAAAAGTGCACTTTAACCAAAAAAAACTGAAAGTGAGGAAAGCAGGGAAGGTGCCGATGAGGAGTATTAGGATTTGAGAGAGAAATCCTTCAAAAATTTCGAAGAGAAAGCATTTCAGTTTTAGGGCTTTCTTTCTTTTCCTTTCTACTACTCACGCCAAAGTTATGATGATTACAGAGTCTTGTGAAGCTTGCTGATTTTGGTGTTGCAACAAAATTCGAATTCCATATTGGATGCTTCCATCATAGGTATCAATTGCGTGACATTCTGTTCTGAAATTGTTTGTTAGTATCCCTTTGTATTTTGCTGCTTTAAGATTAATTTGTCTGGAATGAGCCAAAATTTTAACGTGTTCACCTACACATTCACCCATCTGTTTTTCATATACTGAACTGATCATTCGGTTCATATTTATGTTGCATATGGATTTGATTTAGTGAGCTCACAAAGTTTGATGAATCTGATTTATTTTTTTGGTTATAGAAATGTGAGGGGTTTTTGCTGGTTTTGGCATTTGGAGTGTTGGCTTCACGGTATTTTGAGCACCTCTATATTATGAAATGCAGAATATGTCAGCTTTCTTTCTTGATAACAGCTTGTACGCTTGGTTGTGTAATTTGTTTATTCATTACAATAAATTAGAGCATTTACTGTTTTCCTTTTTGGTTCTTGAAATACCCAAATATTATTTCTTTTGATAGAAAATGAATTTATTGATGAGAAGAGAAAATACATTGGTGGTGGACAAGTATCTCCTCAAGGCAATACTAGAGCAATAAGAAAATTGAACAATCTTTAGCATGCCACACATATCTTCACGCATAGCCTCCATGCTGCACCAACTTTCGTGTATGAAGGAACTGGAACAAGCCCAAGCAATAATAACAAAAGCAGGCCTTCATGCCTACCCTCAGTTTGTTGGCAAGTTAATCGTATTTTCTGCTCTTTCTCCTAAGGGAAACCTCTTCCATGCTCAAGCTCTTTTCACGCGATCTTCCATGGATAATTCTTTTATTTGTAACACTATGATTCGAGCTTTAGCTTACAGTGCCTTTCCTCTTCAAGCTCTTTATATTTACAATCATATGCAAACCATGCCTGTTTTCTCTGATGAATTTACCTATAATTTTGCCCTCAAGGCCTGCTATAGAGCTCACAGGATGGCAGTAGAATTTGGCAAATTTGATGAGCATGCCATTGCTTTCAAGGGTTCTGAAGTTCACTGCACTGTTCTGAAATTGGGATTCAATGAAAACCCATGCATTCAAAACTCCTTACTTTCTATGTATTGTATATGTGGATTTCTGCCTATAGCCCGCAATTTGTTTGACGAAATGACAACAAGAAGTCTGCTTTCTTGGAATATCATGATTTCGGGATACAATCGTATTAATGATTTTGAATCAGCAGATTGTCTTTTAAGATCAATGCCACACAAAAACGTTGGTTCATGGAACATTTTAATTGCAAGAAATATTAGAATAGGTAATATTGAAGCTGCAAGGAAGGTGTTCCATTCTATGCCTGAGAAGGATGCGGTGTCCTGGAATACAATGATTGCTGGTTGTGTTTCTGTTAAAGATTATGCTGGAGCATTGACCCTCTTTTCTGAAATGCAAAATGCCGAGGTGAAACCGACAGAAGTAACGCTAACATCAGTTCTGGGTGCCTGTGCCGAAACAGGTGCTTTAGAAATAGGCAGGAAAATACACCAAACCTTGAAAGTTGCGAACTACAGGATTGAAGGGTATCTAGGTATTGCTCTTTTGGATATGTATGCTAAATGTGGTCATTTGAGTTCAGCTTGGGAAATATTCAATAGCATGATGATAAAACCTGTAAGTTGCTGGAATGCTATGATTGTGGGTTTAGCTGTCCATGGTTATTGTGAGGAAGCACTGGGATTGTTTTCTGAAATGGAACAGACGAATGATACCGTTAGGCCCAATCGGGTAACATTTATTGGTGTTCTGATTGCTTGTAGCTATAAGGGCTTAGTAGATAAAGCTAGATGGTACTTTGACCGTATGAAAAAGCAATACAAAATTGTGCCCGATGTTAAGCATTACGGTTGCATGGTTGATCTTCTATGCAGATGTGGTTCCTTGGATGAGGCCTATCAGATGATCAAGAATGCTCCGTTTCATGCTACTGTCATTTTATGGAGAACTTTGTTGGGTGCTTGTACAAGACAGGGTGATGTGGAGTTGGCTGAGATATGCTTCCATCAGCTTACCAAATTAGATAATCTAAGAGATGGGGATTATATCACGTTATCTAACCTTTATGCTGAAGTTGAGATGTGGGAGGAGGTTGAGAGGGTAAGAAGTGAGATGTTCAACATGCGTGTTCCCAGAACAGCAGGCTACAGTATGGTCGATGTGAAGTAAGAAAGCCAGTGACAAAGTCTGCTATCTGCTTCCGTCGTTTTGATGCCTTCATTGAGAGTTTTACTTTAAGGTGAATTTTGGGTATAAGTTGAATAAGCTATAGTCACCTTTCTTCTGAGACCCTGCAATTGTGTGATTATATTGTAGAGTATAGTTTCTCTGAATTATAGATTCTTTAACCTGGCTGCTTAACATAGTAACGATTGTAGTTGTATGGCTATATCTGCTGCAGTCCTTGCATTTATGTAACATTAAGCTATATTCAGACGTCGAAGAATGCAGTATTCCATGGCTGAATTTACATTCTCATGCATTAGGTAACTTTCAACTTTGTTGTGAAAAAAAAACAACTTTTGACATATATATATATATATATATATATATATAGTTTCCTAGATTTGCATTAATATATACTTTTGATTTCTTTTATTATTATTATTATTATTATTATTATTATATCTTCTCTCAAATTTCCCTGATAACCTTGCCCTGTCATCACTTCACTCAACATCCTCCTCCTTTTATGCCCCCAATTCAGTTACATTCACACCCTTTCAAATGATCCACTCACACATCCAGTGTTTGCACTCATTTCTTCAGTTTTGATCTTTACTACAGACATATTAGCTCAAAATCTCCATGTGATCTGATTCTATTTAACTTTTTCTTTTTCATCATTGAGGGTTTTAGATTTGATTGTTGAATTAGGTTTTGCTTGATTTGTGGAATTTTGGCATTGCATCCCCCCAAATCTGCTCCTATTGCCAAAGGAGAATGTTAGAACCCGCTACTGTATCAATCACCAAAAGCTATAAAAGTCCCACTCTCTAATGGAAAATAGTTTATTACAGCAGATACACAGAAAAACACTCACAATAATACACCTAAAGGCTAAGAACCTCACAGACATAAAGATACTGTTGTCTAGCTTTCGAGAGGCTAGACTCTCTCCCAAACCATTTCCCTAATATTTTCTTTGTCTAAATCTCTAACAACCCACATTATTTATACCATCCTACACAGTCAATATATTTCCCATGCACAAACTGATGTAAGTTCAATTTTTCTGTTGTTTTTGAATTTAAGTGAATTTGTGGTTTTGTTTTCCTGATAGATGTCATGTTACTTCAGATATTTTTTTTTTAAAGGTTGCTAGACTAGGTCATCTTGCCATGGCCGCTGCTCTGAATGGAGGTGTCAATCTGTGATTGCATTTTCTAAATGTGTGCGGCAGTGGCAACTTCTTTTTTTCTAATAATCTAAACGTGTTTGCATTTTCTAGGTTGACTTGCTCGTATTTGAATGCATCCTGGTTTGCTTTTTTTTTTTTTCTGTTTTGGTTTATCTGCTTTTGTTTCCAAAATACTTAAATGGTTCTGATATGGGCATTAATTCAGAAGCATATCTATACTATATTATATGTGTGAGGACTCTTTTGGTTGGTCAAAAATAATTAAATTAAAAAATAAAATAAACATGTGGAAATTGATAATTGGCTAATTATATAGATAATGGGAGAGAGAAAGTAGTAGATGAGATTTAATAAAGTGAAAACTTATTATTTGATCTTTTAATTTTCACACTTCTAACAATTTAGTTCTTGAATAATAGAAATATACTATTTAGTTACTGAATAATTACAAATGTCAAATCAAACGTAACGGGCACGGAAAGCCCCTAGTATACTGATATGTACGAGGAGAATTTAGGTGAAAAACTGAAAGTGTGTTTGGTTATTTTTTTCTTCTTTGCTTTTCTACTGTTGCATATGGTAATTTCTAATATTGATCATAGTCCTTTAATTTCTGGCTTTGATTTAAGTAATTTATGAATTTGATCTTAAGAAATCCTTTCTTCTCTATGCATGAACATCTAAACAGTTAATTTTATACTTTTTAAATGTACTAATGATGGCTTGCTTTGTAATAGCAGTGACTCCTTAGGCCATTATGTTTCACTGGTTGTGACATTAGTGTCAATATTGAATGCCCTGGTAAAAGAACTTCCAGCTGATGCAAGCACAATTCTTCGCATAGGAATGACCAAATATTGCAGAAGTTTTTAGGCATCCATGTGTTTACCTGAGCACTTAATAGATATTGCACCTAGAAAGCATACACTTCATTTTGACAGAATGTTGACACTATACAACACATGTTCAACACAGTTCCACAAGTCTCAGGATTTGAAATTTCTTCACGGCTCTCTCACGACGTTCAAGACTTTGACATGGCTAATATGGGATGACATGGCTTGGAGTTTATGACTTCAAATTGGTCAGAAAGGCAGGAGTCGAAGGCATGTCATGAATAGAAAAAGAATGACATATGATATATATCATGATTAGATATTGTAATTTTTGAAGTTTTTCTCTTATTTTTTGTGTTTTACTATCAAAATTACAATATATATAATATACATACACACCTTGTTTTTGTCATGTAATTTCGAGGAATTGGTGTATCGGTGTGTTGTGTTCATGATGTGTTTTTATCATGTCCCGTGTTTGTTTCAATGTTTATACTTCATAGTATTGTACCAATATTGCAGAATGTTTTAGGCATCCATGTATTAATCCACCTTTTATCCTTGATAACTTCAATGATATTGCAGAATTTTTGAGCCATCCATGTGTTCATACTAGTCTGCATGTGCGAGTACAGTTCTCACTGATTATCAGACTAGCAAATTGTTTAAGATAGAGTAGAATAAGATGGTAAATTTTTTTAATGTTATTTTTTATATCTTAGGACCCTTTTTGTTAACGGAACAAATCACAGGTTCTCATTTGACACTTTTTAAACCATAGGGATTCTTTTTGTAAATGGCCAAACCATCGAGACCTTTTGTGTAATTTACTTTTCTTTTTGTTTGGTGATGAGAACTAATTCTATGCTTTAAATATTTAACGAACCTAATTAGTTATGAAGACTTATGGATAAGTGAAGTTAGGGTTTTAAAGTATCTAATTTGAAAATTTGAGGGAATAAAGTGTGTTTGCGACTGATTCTATAAGAGGTGTCAAAGTAAATTAATTCGACACCTGAATTGACTCATGTTAACCATATTTTTTGATAAGTTAGAATACTTTCAATCTCAAC
The DNA here is from genome assembly GCA_003254925.1 of Chamaecrista fasciculata. Classification (NCBI taxonomy): domain Eukaryota; kingdom Viridiplantae; phylum Streptophyta; class Magnoliopsida; order Fabales; family Fabaceae; genus Chamaecrista; species Chamaecrista fasciculata. Next base: position 59,069 of record QANZ01001923.1, read on the forward strand.
TCATTTATTTAAATAAAAATAATTAGTTTTTAAGTTTAAACATGCCATAAATCCATAAAATAATATTATTATGTCTCTCAACTAAAAAATAAATTAAGATTGATATATTCTTACAAAAATAAATATTCATAAGTAATAAAGAATATAATGTATTGAAGTAGGTTATATGGGAATAAGGACTAACACCAGCGTTAGATATTTTATCCATTCCTGTCTCTGACAAAAAAAAAATAAAGAATATAATTTAAAATCATATTAATTGAAAAGTATATAACTTAAAGATAAAAATCAAAGGTCAAAAACAAAATACAGGTTCGTTCATTACGGGTTGTGAGTTAGATGAATTTACTCACGTGAGTTATGTTATATAGTGAGTTGGAATTTCAAACTAAAATATAAATTAATTATTAATTCATGTATATGAGATTAATTTATAAGTTTTCTCCAATAAGGATGTTACTAGTGAATGAAACTTCAAACTGTGCCATTGTATGTTTTGCATCAAATAAGCGAGAATTTTTACTCACAAAAAAAGAGAAAATTTATTATTTGATTTTTAAATTTAAACCAAATCAACTAATTAATTTTAAATAAGCAAAATATATAACTTAATTTTTAAATTATTCCAATCAACAACTATTTGATCTTTAGGTCAGATTTAAGAAAAAAAATATAAATTTATAAATCAAAAAATATACCGTCAATTTAAATTTAGGATCAAATTGTTATTAAAGATTAAATTATTGACAATTAAAATATTTTATAAACTAAATCATATATTTTGATTATGCGAAAACTAACTCGTTAACTCAAAAGATTTAAAGTCTGGCCAAAAAAAGAAAAACTCAAAAGATTTAAAGATTAAATAATATATTCTTTCCATCAAATAATAAATGCCCCTAACTCTAGTATTAGATGAAGCCAATGGTTGATATTTAATTGGTGGATAATATCACTCTTAACAAATTAAGACAAATTGTTACTATTTTTAATAAATTACATATTTTTTGGGTAAAAAATCACTCACACTAATTTCATAATAATGAATACCAATACACAAGAATTTATTAATATAAGTGTCAATTAGTTGTATAAACTAATACACCTATTCTAATAATTCTTTTATTATGAACTCTTGATTTTTGAGTTTTTTTTTCCTTGGTTGACAACGTCATTTTGTTCCAAAGCAGAGAAATTAATTTCTGTGTGCCAATCTTTCTTTCTTGGCAAGTATCATTTTGGTCCTTAAATTTTACACCAATTATTAATTTTGTCTTCAATCTTTTTTTTTTTGTCAATTTGTCTTTAATATTTTTATTTTAATCATTTTATCATTTACTCTTACTTTAATCAAATATTTATGACAAAATCTATATACTAATGACCTGTAATGTAGAATTAATAAAAAATAAACTCAAATTTTAATTCAGATTGAAAATAAGATGATGTTTATTGTTAATTTATTGAATAATATTAGTCAAAGAATAAAATTGAATAAAATGTAAAACATTAGGGACTAAATTCATAATTGGTGTAAAATTAGGGGACCACAAAAGTATTTTACCTTCTTTCTTTCCCTGCTTTCTCATGATAAATTTTATATTATTATTTTATTGGATAGTGGCATCTTCACATGATATGCTCTGAGCAAATTAAATAAAAGAAAAAGGAGAAAAAAAAAAGGATGGTTGTGTTGTGTTGTGTTGTGTGCATTATATTTAATTAATAATGAATATATAATAAATCCACATAAGTTGTATTCTTGTTTTGAAAATTTGGACACTTTTGTCTGCTTTCTTTGACAATAACCAATCTTTATGTATTCACCGTCCATTCACGAGGGGAATGGCTGTACCATCATTTCTAGACTCTTTTTAATAATTATTAATAAGTTTTCCTATGCATCGAAAAAGCTATAAAAGTTAATAAATCATTATGAAATAAATTTTAAAATAACTTGTATAACTTTAGTATTTTTTTATATAATAATGATTCACGAGTTTCTCTCGTCTATATCTCTATAACAATTTAGGTGAAGATTAATCTCATTTAAGTCAAAAATAAACACTTAAAACCTTATCAACAATGTCAACTTTATGGATAATTTTAGTATATTTCAATGAAAATAAATTAATAATTTGGTCTCTGAAATATCACCGAATTGATAATCTACTATCTAAAAGATTAAAATACACAATTTTGTCATTAAAAAATGAAAAAAATATATGCTTGTTAATTCTTTTGATAGACTAAATTGTATCTTGTTTTAATTATTTAGGACTAAAGAATATATTATTTTAACTTTTAAATTAAATTATATATTTCAATTTTTTAAAAAATGAATTGTTAATTAATTTTAATGGAAAACTTCATAATTTCTTTTTCTTTTTATTTTCAATGAGTTTGTTACTTTGAACTAATAAAATCATGCATTTTAAACCTAAAAATAGTGGAATGATATACACTAAAATAAGTAATTTTTAATAATTTACTAAAATATATTTTATATCCAATATTATAATGAAATAATCACACAATTGGCTTTGGGAAGGGGGTAGAAAATTGACGTCAAGCGGGGAAAAGTAAAGAGACTGCTTTTGTGTAGCCCAAATAAAGAAACTTAACTTTTTTCCCAAGAAGTGACTTTAATTTAATATATAATTTTTTTATTAAAAATAAAAGCTAATGATTTCTGTCACATGAAATTCAACATCTGCTGTTACCTTTTCCCTTTAATGTATTATTGAATGTTTTTAAATGTACCTATGATAATTTTATTTTTAAAAATTTAAATATTTTAGAAAGGACAAATTTTTAGCTGGGGCCAAAATTCAATAGAAACCTATTGAAAGGGATATAGTAATAGTACATCCCAAGCTATCATATATTTACTTTAATAATAAAATTCAACTGTATATGAATGATTCAGTCAAGAAGGTTAATGTATTTTTCTTTAAGTAATTATAGAATTACATTTAGTCTCTAAAAATATCTAATTTACTAATTGTAAGTTTTAAAATCATATACATTTATCTTAGTCTCATTTTATACAAGTAGCAAGAGAGTAAAATGCCAAAAACTTCAAAGAATTATATCATATCTATCTTCTTAGGATTTAGTAACAAATTCATCAAAGCATATAAAAATTACATTTTCTCTCCCCTAAATTATTCAAATACATGTGGAATCTATTAATAAAATACCAATTCACTTCCCTATATCTAAATATACTTGATTTGATGATCCCCTAACATTTTTTAAAACCAAATCTACTTTTTTAATACTAATAAAAAAAAGATCCATCTGAATAATTTGCACAAAAATCAGTGGGGTTCACACATTAAGATTCCCACATATACCAAGTGAGATGAAGTCAGCAAAACAAATTGTACTGCCCTTATTTCCTCTATACTTCATCATTATTTATTTATTTATTTTTTGTTAAAAATTGGGTAAACTAATAATTAAGTCCTTGAAAGATTATCGAGTTAACAACTTAGTCCTTAAATATTTAAATACACAGTTTTATTTCTAAAAAATTAAAATGATATACCCTATAGTCTGTAAAAATTACAACAATATATTATTTAATCTATGAAAAAGACTAATTAGTATAATGTTTTAATCTTTCAAGGACCAAAATGTGTATTTCAATCTTTTAAGGATCGAGTTATCAATTCAATAATCTTTCTAAGACTGAATTTGAGTTTACTCTTAAAAGTTTTTTTTTTAGTTTACTCTTAAAAGTTAAAACAAACAAACACATGAAGACCAAGCATTTAGATATAAGGGGATCCCTAAGCACAAAACAAAACCTTGCTCTGTCTTATTCTTTGCCCCTTGGGGCCATTCTTTTCCTCCTCCTTCTTCTTCTCAAAACACACTAAAAATCTAAACTTTTGGACACCCACATAGAAAAAAAAAAAAAAGAAACCAGTATTATTCATTGATTCTAGCATCAAAATCCAAACTTGGGATCAGATTCATCTCAAAATCTAATATATTTCAGCAACCCAAAAGAAAAAAAAGCTTGTATCTTTGAGGGGATACAAGTTGTGATTGAATCTGTGGAGTTGTTATTTTGAATCTGCTGTGTATTCTGTGATCTGGGTGGTTTCTTTTTTTCTTTCTTTTTTGTTTTCTTTTGTTGCAGGAATTATAAGCAAATTAAAATTGATTTGATTTGATTGATGGAGGAGAAGTATGGTTTGCAGAGGCAGCATAGTGGGATATGGAGATCCTTAAGATCAGATGGAGACTTTGAAGAAGAAGAGGTTTGGGATGTATTGAAAGAAAAACCACCCCACTATAATAATAACACCAATAACAATAATAGCTTTGGAGTTTTCAAATCCAAATCCAAATCTTCTTCTTCTTTTGTTTCTCTTTCTGTTCCTAGGCCTCTCCCTTCAGCTTCAAAAATGATCCCAAAAGCCATCAGCAGCAACAATATCACTTCATCTCCCTCCATTCAATCCAAGCTTCTTCAGCAATCAGCACCTGTTCACATCCCAGATTGGTCCAAGATTTACAAGAACAACAACAACAAGATGAAGAACAACAACAACAAGGCTCACAATAGAAGGGTTTCAAGGGTTGAAGATTATGATGATGATGATTCTGTTGATGATGATGAAGATAATGAAGGAGATATCAATGGTGAAGAAGATGAAGATGAAGATGAAGATGAAGAAGAAGATGATGATGATGTGTGTGATGTGAAGTTACCACCACATGAAATAATTGCAAGGAGGCTTGCAAGGAATCAAATATCATCATTCTCTGTATTTGAAGGTGTTGGGAGAACACTCAAAGGTAGGGATCTTAGCAAAGTGAGAAATGCTGTTCTCACAAAAACTGGGTTTCTTGAATCACTTTGAGTTTAATTTGAGATCATCATCATCATCATCAAATTCAAAGGGTCTTCAAATCAAATTTCAGTTTAATTTTATGGCATTATTGATTAGTAGTGATTAGTCCTCTCACAAATTTTGATGTGTAGTAGTAGTAGTAGTAGTATGGTTTTTAGTTTGTGGTTTAAATTAATTAGATTGTAATCATGGCTTCTTTCTTTTTAGGGTATAATAAAAATTGGGGAGAAAAAAAAAAGCAATCAAATTGGTTGTGGGAATAACATTTCTTTGAAAAGCAAAAAAAATAAAATAAAATTGGTGTATGTGTTGACAAATTTATATCTAGTGTTTGTGCCTCTTATCCTCTTACTATTTCACATCCATAATATGTATTAGTCATTTCCTGTTTGAAGCAATCTCATTGATTGGCTTTCCTCTCTCTCTCTCTCTCTCTCTCTCTCTCTCTCTCTCTAAGTCTGTTTTTTTCCCCCTATTTGTGGTACAATTTACAAATTATTTATACCATATTACCATGGATTTTTTTTGACTAGATTGAAACTTTTATTATCTCAACCAACAATTTATTATTTTTTTTTTAATTTTTATTGTCTATGGTTGAATACAATGACTACATATTGACTTGTAGGGCTTCTAATAAGTGGTATAATTGGTTTAAGATTTTAAAGTTATTCATACTCAATAAAAAATTTAATCATTGACACTTAGATTAAAAGAGAATAAAACCTAACTGCTCAACCTTAATTTTTAAATTAGTTATTATCTTTCTATATGTAAAAGTTTGAGAGTAACACAAAAATAAGATCTACAAATTAAATATTAAATAAATTGTGTGCCTCAACAGAAATGGAAATTATAATGGGTATAGCCCTAACTTATAAGTACATATATGCAACAAGGTCCTAAATTATTGAACAAAAGTAGGAGAGAAATTGAAAGAGACATGCCACCAACTTCATTTACCTTAATTATTATTGAAAAAGAACAGACTTTATTATCTAATCCATTTATTTATTAAAAAGAATGAGCACTTGAGCAGTCTCTTTCAGTCGCTAACGTTGTTGCTCACTAGAAACAAAAAGTATAATATATATATATATCAAGATTCAAGAACATAGTAAGTTTCTTTATTTTCTCAATTTAAATAATTTTAGCTCTTGCCCATCATCCATTGGATTATTATATTCTGTGTTCTTTCAATGAGTCATTTTTTCTATGTTCATAGAGTAATTAGTATTATAGTTGTTTGTATTTTATCTCATAATTTGATTAATTTGTTTATACAAAATTGTACAATCTAATTTTTTTTGGTGAACAAAATTGTATAATCTAATTTTAGTTCACAATTAAAGTTGAATATGACACTATAAGTAAAAAATTACTCATTTGTTGAATATAAATAAAAGTTTATTGAATTTTCCAATGCATCATTTTTTAGTATTAATCCTATCATGTCATAAGAGTTATTACTAGGAATATTACACGTCAAATTGTACTTCTAGTTTTATATTTTTAAGATAAATTTTAATTCGACATTTTGTCTTTTTTGTTGCAAAATTGTTTATACATATTTTTATAAATTTATATTTTTTTAGTTTCAATTATGAAATATAATATATATTTCTCATTTTAAGTTCAAAAAAGAACAAATAAAGTTACGTGTTACTCTTGACGAGTCATTTTTATCTTCAATTGGAGTTATTAGCAAACAAAGCCAAATTGAATCTTGAAAGTGGATCGATCATTTCACAATTAGACGAGCAAAATTAGTCATATATTTCTCATTTCAAATTCAAATGCGACGAGTTCGGTGCAACATGTTACTCTTAACGATTTATTTTTTTGCCTAATTAAAATCATTAGGAAATTATGTCAAATCGAACATGAAAGTGAGTTTGAGATTAGTTTTCTATGAATTTTCACTTTTTGGTCTCATACTCACTTTTTAACTCGATTTGACCTCATTTGTTGACATCTTTTAATTATACAAAAGAAAGACTCATAAAGGTAACTCATAACTTCTAATTCGTCGCATTTAGATTTGAAACGAGAAAGATATGACTAATTTTACTTGTTTGACTGTGAAACGAGAGGTCTACTTTTAGAGTCCAATTTAACTTTATTTGTTGATGATTCAAATTAAACATAAAAATGACTTGTCAAAAACAATACATAGAATTTTAACTTGAACGAGAAGTATGACCACATTCAATCGAGACCAAAAAACGAGAAAGTTATAAAAATATATAAGACTAATTTTTTAACAAAAAAAAAATTAGAAGTTAGATTAAAATTTATCTAAAACATATAACACCAAAAGTACAATTTGGCAATTATCATATTAAAGAAGTGATTATGACATAAAATTGTTTCTAAATGGATAGGTTTCCCCTTCCTAATTCCTAGTCCAAACAAACATATGCAGTACATTCAAATGGAACCTTGATTATAACAAGTTAAACTATCTAAAAATTATTCCCATTTTTTATTCTCAATGATAGGAAATATACAAATTAAAATTATTTAAACCAAACAATTATTTACCATAGTAATTTAGAAAACATGCAAAATAATGTTTTACATGGAATAATCATTTGACATTGAATAATCATTTACATAGCAATACTTTAGCCACCATAATTTAGCTAATCCATTTCCTAAATGATTATAATTTTATCAAATCAGTGTACTTGTTCCCTGTTTCTTATTTTTATTTTCACTTAAAATAAAAAAATTTGGATTAAATGACACTATTAGAAATATTTTTTAAAAAAAGACTAAAAATTTAAAAACAAAAAAAAAACGTTTCTATAATATTTAAAATATTACGAGTGGTATTTCATAGTTTTATACAAAAAAAATATTATATATATATATACAAATGTAATCATTTAATAATAATCAAACTAAAAAATATATAGTTATTTAATTTATCATAAAGTAAAAATAATATTTTAATTATATAAAATATTTCTTAAATACTGAAATTTTTTAAAAAAAATCTTAAACTAGACGAACCCTGAACTTTGATGAGACTAATCTCTCAATTTTCTATACATATTGGAGTTCAATTCTCAACACATTTGTTTTTTTTTATTGACAATCTTTTCTTTTTGGCCAACTATTGACAATCCTATAAATGAATTATCAACATCAAATGTTAACATGTTTTTAGTAGTGAAGAACTCCTTATAATAATATTTTTTTTTCCTTATAATAATTAAAAAGGTTAAAATGCACATAATCTTCATAAACTTAGGGTGATGTACGTTTTACCATTTAAAACTTTGAAATTGTATAAAATAGTCTAAACTTTTCAGGGAAAAGTACTTATTTTGTTCCTAAACTTTACACTGACTGTCAATTTTATCTCCAAGATTTTTTTACATTCAATTTTATCCCCAATATTTCACATTTTGATCAATTTTATCATTTGCTCTTACTTTAGCCAAATATTAACGACAAAATCTACGTGGCTAATGATGTGTAATGTAAAATTGATTAAAAAAAAAAGAAACTCAAATCTTAATCCTGATTGGAAAATATGATGCAGTCTGTCGTTAACTTATTGAAAGAAGTTAGTCAAATGATAAAATTAACAAAAATATAAAATATTAAGGACAAAATTAATTAAAAAAATGGGGACGAAATTAACTTTTAGTGTAAAGTTTATGGATGAAATCAATGCTTTTACCAACTTTTTATATTGTGCATATAATCCTCTTCTATTAATTCTCAATTAACAAGTTATTAGAAGTGACAAATAACCATCTAGAGTGGTTAAATTATTTTACAAAATTAACAAATCAACATCTATGTAGAAAATAATTATTTTTGTAATTTATAAAAAAACTAAAAAAAAAAAAGGAAAACGTATCTTTAATTTTTCGTCCCTTACGTTTATGCTTAGGTTAATTTTGTCCTAATATCCAACACTGTTAAAATTTATTAACAGAGAAATCTGATCTGTCTTTCTTTAAAACAAAAAATCTGACATGGCTTCCAACTTAGAAAAACCATGTTTCCTTGTGCATAATGTTTCTTCAACTTCATTTTTTTTTGCTAAGAAAAACAAAGGTAATCAAATTTATTATATAAAAACTAGGATATATATATATATACTAGAGGCTTTGCGTGCCCTAACGGGCACGCAAATATGTATGTAAAATAAATGAGGGACTAAATCGTTAACTCAGTAAAAAAGAATGGATCAAATAATAATTTTTCTCTTATTATTAATTTTGTACTATAGTTTTAAAATGTGGACGACCAGGAAAAGGTGGAGCCATATAATATTAGATATAGCTCAAGCAAGTAGTGGTAATTTATTTAAGAATATTCTTTCTATTTTGGAACAATGAAGCACAAAGAAAGAGTGGAAGTCATTTAAAACATTATACAAAAAGTAGATTTGAGTTCATGGCCACTCACTTTTCCAAATATTTATACCACTTGGTGTTAGAGATACACATCACAAATTCTTAGTTGGAAACAAAGCAAAACATCATTTCAGACCTCGTTGATAAGATTTTGTCACTTTAATTTCTTTTTCTTTTTTAATGGGAAATCAATATGTTTACTTTAATTAATATGAATTTAATTAATTACAAGCTTACTATGCAAATAAGTATTACTAATATAATCATTAAAAATTGAGTAAATTCTATTAACTTATTTTAAAATTGGTTATCTTCTAGTTTTAAAATACATTTAGTATTTTCTTGAAAACTGAGTAATTTTTTTTTTGTTCTTAAATTTGTATAAATTTGACTCTGGACCAAATTGTTAAAAATTACAATATTTCAAAAATTAAATCATATATTTCAATTATTCAAGAATTGATTCGTTGATTTGGTATAAATTCAATAACCAAAAGGTAAATGTTCTCTTATTTTAATTAAGAGAAAATCTACTATTTAGTAACTGAATTTATACCGAATCAATAAATTAGTATTTAAATAATCGAAAGGGACGATTTGATCTTTGAAATATCACAATTGTCAACAATTTGGTCATTGTGACAATTTGGTCCTTAAATTTGAACTGATTTTGTACTAATTAGTCCCTATATTTGTACTTTTTAATCCTTAAATTTATATTGAATTTGTATTCTATTTTTTGTCTCCTGAATTTGATATAGGGACTAAATCGTTGACGATTGCAATATTTATTATTATTTATTTTTATTATATTTCTTCTTTAGTCATGGTTACATAAAGCTTGTAAATCTTAATTTTTCAACTTTAAATAGTTCTCCTAATTTTGTCTCTAACATAATTTGACAAGAAAAGAAGTTTAATCTTCCTCTAAAAGATTCTACATATGTTACATCAACTTACATCCACAATGCTATCCAAATTACACTAGTCCACGCTAGATGATTGATTGCATAATACTGAATTTCATGATATTACAGGTCCATTTACCTATTTGATCAACACAGTCACACACAAATCAGTGGGCTGTTTTAAAATTAATAGAATTAAAAATTGGTTTAAAGAGACATGGTGTTGAGTGTTGACTATTGAAGATAAGGAGGTAGTGTTGTGTTAATGATGATTGGTATTTTGAAGAATGATTGAGGTGGTTAATTGACATAATGTGTTATATATTACAAAATTATTTGTATTTTTATTTAAAATATCTAAAACTTTATATTTATGGATTATTCAATTAAGAGTTACAGATTTCAAGAGTTACAAGACTAGTTCTCAACTATTAGATTATTTTAAAATTTGTGCTATGATATTGGAATGAGTATAAAAAAATGTCTTTTACAATAATTGATAGAGAAAACTTACTTTTTGATCTCTGAATTGTTATTGAGTTAACGATTTATTCCTTGAATTGTAAGAAAATATGAATCAGATTCTGAATTTTACACATCATCAATCTTTTGGTACCTGAATTGTAAGAAAATACGAATCAATCCCTAAATTTTACACCACCGTCAACCTTCTGGTCCTTGAATTGGTCCATATTCTCCTACAATTCAGGAACCAAAAGATTGACAGTGGTGTAAAATTCGAGGACTGATTCGTATTTTCTTATAATTCAGGGACTAAAAAGTTGACGGTGGTGTAAAATTCATTGACCGGTTCGTATTTTCCTACAATTTAGGAATCAAAAGGTTGATGGTAGTGTAAAATTCAAGAATTGATTCTTATTTTCTTACAATTCAAAGACTAAATCGTTGACTTACTAAGACAAAAAATAAATTATCTCTAATTGATATAAATAAGTTGAGTGTTCTATCTTCTTGTTCTTAACTATTCGCACCAGTGTTCGCCCCTTTTTTAAGGTGTGGTCACCCATTAGTAGTTATCATTATTAGTGAAGTTCAAGCATATCTAATAACAAGTTAACAGTATTACCAAAAAATAAATAAATAACAAGTTCACAATTCTTATTAATTTCAAGATTCTCTCAGCGTGATCGATAGAAATCTCAAGATATGAGGATATTCAAACCTCGCCTTAATCTTTATAAATATCCATATTTCATATAATTCAAAGGATAAAACCGACAAAAATATTAAACATTAAGAATAAAATTGACAGTTGATATAAAATTTGAGGACGAAACTCATACTTTTGCATATTCTTTATTTATATTAAAATCTCTATTTCTTCTACTTACTTTTAAGTGAGAACTTTTTCATAATTTATATGATAAATATTTCAGTAGATGGAATTTGTAATTTATGTTGGTCTATCTTTGTTTTAGAACTGAATTATACAATATTTCAAAGCTTGCTGTCCTAATGGCAAGAACAAATTGTAATAGACACTGCACCTTCTTTAACACACGAACAAAAGATTATACAAATTCACATTTCAGTCATAGACAATTATTATGAAAATATAAGATCAAAATATACCACACAAAATCTCCAAGAATTTAGTCATCAACCCAAGTCTTCTTCTCCAAGAATATTTGATGTATTGGAAAGTAAATCTTTGTATAAGTTTAAAATCCATATTGTGTTAAGAGAGAATCCCTCAAAAAATAGAAAAGAAACACATGTGTTCATTGCTCAAAGGAAGGAGGAAGTCTCTTACTTTTACATATATACAGAGGACATCAAAAGTACAAGAAAAAATGCAAAAATTAAAAAAAAAAAAAAAAAAAAAAAAAAAAAAAAAAAAAAAAAAAAAAAAAAAAAAAAAAAAAAAAAAAAAAAAAAAAAAAAAAAAAAAAAAAAAAAAAAAAAAAAAAAAAAAAAAAAAAAAAAAAAAAAAAAAAAAAAAAAAAAAAAAAAAAAAAAAAAAAAAAAAAAAAAAAAAAAAAAAAAAAAAAAAAAAAAAAAAAAAAAAAAAAAAAAAAAAAAAAAAAAAAAAAAAAAAAAAAAAAAAAAAAAAAAAAAAAAAAAAAAAAAAAAAAAAAAAAAAAAAAAAAAAAAAAAAAAAAAAAAAAAAAAAAAAAAAAAAAAAAAAAAAAAAAAAAAAAAAAAAAAAAAAAAAAAAAAAAAAAAAAAAAAAAAAAAAAAAAAAAAAAAAAAAAAAAAAAAAAAAAAAAAAAAAAAAAAAAAAAAAAAAAAAAAAAAAAAAAAAAAAAAAAAAAAAAAAAAAAAAAAAAAAAAAAAAAAAAAAAAAAAAAAAAAAAAAAAAAAAAAAAAAAAAAAAAAAAAAAAAAAAAAAAAAAAAAAAAAAAAAAAAAAAAAAAAAAAAAAAAAAAAAAAAAAAAAAAAAGGAAAGGTGTGACAACTCCACAAATCTGCAAGCCTTAATAGAGAAGATGGTGAAGGTAGTAGCAAAGCATTTTGGTCAATATGAAATTACCTTTTTTATAAAAGGCTTACAATCTGTCAAGATGATTATTCCATTACATGTTTATTCAGTTTAGAGTCTAAAACAAACCAAGTAATCACAATATAACAATTCAGTCTTCAAAGAGAACTACCAACATAAATCAGTATTTACTCAAATAAAATCTCAGTATTCGGTTAAAGACATTTTCTAATAACAAATTTCTTGATGACCATAAATATTTGTCATGTATGTGATATACAAATGAGGTTAATAACAAAATAAACTAGGCTAGGCTTGGTCGATCAAGGCAGAGAAAGTGAGATTCGATTACGTTCTCCTTCTGAGTGATTGACATTCAAAATGTGATTGGCATTTGGCCATGGAGTCATCATCTGCTTTTCTTGAGCTTTTTCTCTCATCTTGGTACTTTCACTCTCTTCTCTACAAAGCACTTTCTCAAGAACAAAAAGCTTTCCCACCACGTTGTCGAAGGTACTTTTCTTTTCCATATTGTCTATGGAGGCAACAGTGCGGCTCATCTGATCAGTTCAGTAATAGACAGTGCTTAGATCACAATAACAAAAACTTTATATAAGTGCAACATTTTATTCTATTACCAAAAAACCTTCACAGCAAACTCAGAAACCTACATCTAAATTCTCACTTGGTAGAAATATGAAAAGAAATTTTAGATTGACTTGGTTATAGAAAGATGGACTAAAAAATGTGCTTGACATGCTAAAAAAATGTAATTGCCATATTTGTCTGTCTCTTCTCAAATGGTTTAATCAACATGTTTTTTTAGCCAAGTCCACATAAGAATCGCTCTTTTAAATAGAGCACAGAAGTGTGTTTTCTCAAGGGAACTAAAAGTGAACGACACTGGAAGTCAGCTTCAAACCCCAATGGAAAAAGTCAAACGGGAAAATTAACAAATTTTCTTATAATCATAGTTTTAAAATATTTTTAGTACTCAAATTTTGAGTTATTTTTAAGTGAACCAACCTTAGCAGAGTCCAGGTAAGGTGTCCCAAGTGTAGAAGCCACTATTTTCATTAGAGTTTGTTGTGGTGGTCATGGGAAGCAATGAAGCAACGGGCTTGAAGTCAATTCCACAATTATCATCTGGCGTGACGACACCCGAAGATTGGACACTCGGCTGTTTTGCAGCAACGTCGTTGTGATTGTGCCAATTCAAAACCTGAATTGTGGAAGGCATTCCAGAAAGCAGTGAGGAAATGTCATTCACGGATTTGCTTCTGTCCTGTTCTAGATTTGGTTTCAGTCCTGCACACATTCAAGCAAATAGAATCAACAATATGAATTATCACACTTAAAGAAGTTCATCAATATTGAACCAGATAAAATGTCAGCAACTCAGCATAGTCAAATTAGGTTACAATACACAGGTAGGTCATACAACATGGGTACAACTTGATATTGAGAATGAGAGGCAGTAAGGATCAACCTCCTAACCACTTGATCCCTTAAATATGCCTAGTGGGAAGTGGCTCAATAGAATGCATTAACATTATTTGCACCTTGAAGAATTGAGAGTTTCTCAAATTATAGAGACAACTGCATAAACAATTTCTCACAAAATTTTAATGCAGCTGATACTCTTGAGAAACATGATTGCTTATATCTACATACATCACACTAATTATTGTGCGACAAAACAATACAATGAGTTACCTGATGATGACCAGTAAGAAGAGCTAAGAGGCGAATTGTCTAAGCTAAGGCATCCATCAAAAACACCATTTCCTTCACTAAAACTCGAGTAACTTCGTTTAATTGAATTCTGACCAGATACCGTGGCTTGAGCTTCCAGCATATCCCCCAGCAAGTCACTACTGGTATGTGAATTAGACCCATTCGTTTCCATATTGGGCTTAATATCTGGCTCCAATGATTGGGAAAATTGGTTTGAAGGGAGCTCCATTCTCATGGAGAAAATGTTAGGATGTGAAGATGACTCCAATGGAGTCTGAAAGATATGCGATGAACTAGAATTAAATTGAGAAGGAAAGTTGAATCCATCAAGATTGGCCAATGGGACTGCTAAGGGCAGATCCAGGAAGGGTGTGGAGGTTCGGTAACGTTTGGAACGAAGCGGGGTAACATGTAATGGGGTAGACTGATTAAAGGGGAAGGAAAGAGATGAAGGAGAAGGCAGAGAATTGGGGTCCAAGAAAGAATGATAGTTCTGATTAGAATAGGCAAGTCCGGTAAGGGATGAAGACAAAGAATGGTAGTTCTGATTATAAATATCGTATTTCATAGAAGTTGATGGTTGTGTAGTAGAGGTGGTGGTGGGAGCAGTGGATGTAGTTGGCCTATCAACATCCCCAGAATATAGAGGCAAGCCTTGTCGTTGTCGCCTTTTCACTCTAGTGTTCCAGTAGTTCTTGATTTCATTGTCTGTTCGCCCAGGTAGCTGCAGCAGAGAAAGATACTAGAGAGATTAAACTCAAATTCAAATGACAATCGAAAAACAAAAACAGAAAAGAAAAACAGGCCAATAAAGCATCCATGATTGAAAAATGAAGTCGTATAGAATAAGAAAGCAGGGATTACATATGAAATTACACATTGTCTTGCATCATTATATTAATCTCATCATGTATCTTTCATGTAACATCCCATGTTTTCATAAGGACCTCTTTGAAATAGTTTGGATGGTCTGAAATAATTAGGGAAGAATAGTTTATAAGAAGAATATGAAATGAAGAATTAATGTATGATAGATTTGTGGAGAAAAGGGGGTGAAATTGTAGGAATTGGAGCTGCAGGGACTAAACTCAAAAGTGAAAAAGTTGTTGTATCTTACGTTAAATGTAAGTATGAGAATAGTAGAAAAGTATGAATAGAATGTATATGGAATAAAGAAACTTTATTGTGGTAAAGAAGTGAGTTTTGAAAGGACTAAAATGGTAATTTAAAAAGAATGAAGGATTTATGGTTATAGAAATTAGAGAAAGAGAAAGAAGAACAGAAAAGAGGGAAAGAAAGAAAAGAGAAGAAGAGGGACATGGTCTTCGCCGCCCTTCCTCCGTCGACCTCTGTTCCTCCTTCCTTCTCTTTATTATCTTTACAAAGAGGTCCTTATGAAAACATGGGATGTTACATTTATACTTAATAGAGAGGTAAATAAGGCTTCGATTTGGAAATGCAGTGGAATCAGAATCAAACCAAGATGCAAAACAAAACAGAGAAGAAAATATGAAAAAATGCTTACAAGAGCGGCCATTCGAGCCCATTTGTTGCCGTATTGGGAATGGAGTTCTAGAATGAGTTTCTCTTCATCGGGAGAGAAAGCACCTTTCTTCAAATTGGGTCGCAAATGGTTTGTCCATCTCAATCTACAACTCTTACCACATCGAGCTAACCCTGTATTCTTCTGCACAGCGTTCCAATTCCCTTCACCGTGCTTCGTCACGTAATCCATAAGAACCGCATCTTCCGCCGTCGTCCACGGACCCTTCTTCAGGACAACTTCCTCCGCCTCCGCCGCCGAGCCACTTCCACCGCCACCGCTAATTATTGAATCATTCTCCGCGTCGTCATTATTATGATTCTTAGTGTTTGCCATCTTCTGCTCGATAAACGGCAACACTACAACCACTATATATATTGATAGATCGTTCACCAACAAGAACCGAATCAACAGAATCAAAACGTTTAATTAATCAATTGAAGATGATGCCGATTTAAAATTCGATAAAAAAAAAAAAAAGAGAACGAGCAGAGAATGGCGGACGACAACGACGACAAGTTGGAGATATGAGAATTAGAAGAAGAAGAAGAAGCGGTGGCGAAGGTAGGCAAGAAGAGGCGAATCGAATAATGTTGAAATTGGAATTATTTGAATGTAAAAACATTATGGAAAGAGGAAAAATTGGGGGGAATTTCTAGGGTTAGAGTTTCTGATTACCTCTCAAGAATAACGGTGAAGGATGTCATACGCGCTTTGAATTGAGTTGGGTCTCTCAAAATATTAGTGGGAATTTGAGGAATGCTTACAGCCTAAAGATGCATGGAACAGAGTGGACGACAAAATTGTGGGCGCCAACATAGGGATTTGCTAAAAATGGAGAATCCATATTCACACAAAACATGTAATCACACTCTAATGTATGTTGATGGTAACTATTAATGGAAGGCTTTAAGCTGAGACAAAAGTGATGATGACTTTCAATTTTTCAAATCATGGACATTTGGACACTTATTTCCACATAGCTATTGATTTAGTTATAATTAGGAGAAAATATTTTTTTTTGGCCTGTAATTAGGAGAAAATATATTATTGAGTAAACATGCAATACAATCCTTGAAAGATACGTTTGGTGACACTTTAGTTCGTGAAAGATGTAAATGGTAGTTTTAGTCCTTGAAAGATACAGTCGCTCACACTTTAATCCCTGAAAGATGTAAATAGTAGTTTTAGTCCCTAAAAGATGCACCGTTTGGACAATATAGTCCCTCTGTCACCAACAGTTAAATTAAATATGACTAATGGTGCAGCTGATTTGGTCGATTAAACCCTCATGTGGCACGTTAAGTTTGTCTTCCATTAGCCACCAGTAAGTTTGAGTTGGCAAAGGACCAATGTGGATTGAAATATGCTAGTCTAGGTTTTACATTCAAATACATTAAGTCTCTTATAGAAATGTATTTGACTGTAATTTATACATACCTAAAAGAGAAAACGATATATAAAAAAAATATTACATAAAGTCCTAATAGCTAATAAACTTCTGAGGTGTGCTCAATATGCCATGACTAGATGTTGCTCGTTATGCCCATAACAAAGATGTAATCTTCATAATTGTCATAATCAGCTCAATAAAACTTCTATACTCTATAACCACAATCTGCATAACTGTCACAATCACCAATATGTAATCTGCATAATTGCCACAATCAGCCAAAAGACTGCAAACACCAAATGTCCAACAAAAAACACCAAAAGAACAGAAACAACAGAAAAAAAAACTAAAAGAGAAGAAAAAAAAACCTTATTCTCTTCACTGTATGATGGCAGCAAATTGAAATATGCTAGTCTAGGTTTTACATTCAATTTAGCATCATTAAGTGGATTTGCATTTACAGGAGACAAAGGCGCAAAGTCAGGGGAAGAAGAATTTAAGAAAGTTGGTGGAGTAGGTATCAGCAAACTTGAAGGAGTTCTTATAGCTGCAACATTCTTCTCCATTTTAGAGGACCACTCTCAATGGGAAGCCCCATTCTTCCTCCACATCCATTTAATCTATCGACATAATTTTGTGATTTCTTTATGTGGATTCTTCATTGAGACTCCTGAAAAATCATGTATTATAAAAATATTACAGTCACATCAAATATATAGCAAATTTTAAAAAATATATAAGAAATGAGAATAATAAAAAATGGTCTCTTACACTAGACATTTAACAACACTTCTTTATATATAATATTATGGGTGTAGGTGTCTTGTTCCCTAGGTACGTCTCCTTTTCTGATCAACACTTTGGTTATCTTCATAGAAGTTCCCCTTGTAAAGCTACATACAGTTGTCTGTGACTGAACATGTGATTCGGCAAATAAACATCAACCATGTATGAAGAATCATTATTATGTTGAGACAAATTAGGAAAAACACAATCAATAAGATTACTCAAGAGGTCTTTGCCTTCCAATGGAACGATCATTTGGGAAGGCATTTTAATAAGGTCGGTTTCAATAACTGGCTCCCCACCATCACTTACACTGAGTAAGAAATCGGAGAATCCTTGGTCATTTCTTGATCTCATGTTTTGTTTCAATTGCAAGACTTCAAAATGCCTCCATAAAGGTGAATTAAATATGGATGAATTGATCATCTGTGCTTTTGAACCATGAGGAATGACTGGAAGAATTTGACGGAAGTCTCCTCCCAAAATAATAACTTTCCCTCCAAATGGAATGTCTTGACCCATTATATCTCTCAATGTTCAATCAACAGACTCAAATGCATAACGATGAGTCATTGGTGCCTCATCCCATATGATAATTGATGATTTACATAATAATTCTGCTAGATCTGATATCTCCCTTATTGAACAGGTTGATGATTCCTCTATTGATAGGAGAATTTCAAATTTTGAATGAGCAGTTCTACCCCCAGGCAATATAGTGACAACTATACTAGATGAGGCAGCGGCTAAAGCAATCAATCCTTTTAGTTGTAATGATGAAAGCACTGCCTGATATAAAAAAAGTTTTTCCTGTCCCATCAAGACCATCTAAAAAGAATGTTGCATACCTTCCATGTTCAACAGAATCAACAATTTTGGTAAATTCTATTTTTTTATCATCATTTAATAGATTTATGGATTGCATATCTGCATCAGTGACGATAATGTTAAACCCATCTTCTATGGTCCTTGGAGTTTGACTATTGGCATTGAAACCCACTAAAGAAGGCAAGTCATAGTCTGTTATGTGCTTTCCATGCGATGATAATAATGCATTTATATCTCGTAACAACCTTTTGATTGATGAAAGATTGTTTGCATTACTTGTTGATGGATGAAAATATTTTTTGGGGTCAAAACATAATTTTTGAAATATATAGGATAGAAGATAGAATTGCAAAAAAGTCTCAAATTTTTGTATAGTTTTCATTTTAAACCCTAGATAATATGTATCTAGGGACCTGTTTGTAATTTTTTTAAAATATTGAGGGTCAATATGTACTTTTTGCAAAATTTGTTATGGTTAAAATTACAAAATAACTCCAAAAGGGTACCAAAGTGTTGATGGAGAATACCACAAGATACCAAAGTGTCACTTTTTAAACCACAGGGGACCAAAGTGTAATTTACCCTTTTTTTATCTATTTTAAATAACTTGCATGAAGACGTGGGGGTTTTGGTCATAGTTGAATTTTGATGCATGAAGACGTGGAAGGGGGGGGGGGGGGGGG
>QANZ01001923.1:86830-183122 GCA_003254925.1 Chamaecrista fasciculata
CTTGTCTAGATCCCTTTTTGTCCTACGATATTTTGGTCATAGATTAGGCATGGGAAAGTCATCCAAAATCCAAACCTCAACTTTCTCGATTCCTTGAGTAAGTCCCAATTCCTAGTGTGGCCACACATTCCTTGGACAGACTCATCGAGGGGCCCAGTTAAATATCTCCCATCTCTATGAGGGACAAAATTCCATCTTGGTCAACCATATTCCTCAGTACGGTAATCAACCAAACCCGTACTTAGCCCTTATGGCTACCCTGCTATGGGTAACGTTAGACTAAGCCAAAGTCTGACAACTACAACGCCGGAATGATGAAGACCTCAGGTCTTGAGGGCATCGTGACAGGTGTACAGGAGAAACTAGCTAATGACTAAAACCTATGCAGGATTCTCCGGGTCAGTCCAGCAACTCGTAACTCCTTACGTAATTGCACCATGACTCTCGTACCAGCATCTAGTGCATGCATCTCTATGCACCGAGGTCATGCTGGTCTTGGTTCATTTCAAGTTCCCACTTGAATGAGCGACCAGGAACAGTTTAGATTAATTATCCTATAATTAATCGCGGACTGTTATCATAGTAAACATGCGAATAATATGATAACCATTAATTTATCTCTATAAATTAATTAATATGTTCACAACATATCTATAAGATGATTGGCCCTAGGGCACAATCTCCATCATACCTAACTCATCATTACCTGTGATAACAATGTCATCCACATAGACAACTAGGTAAATGCACTTTGCTTTTGAGGTATGGTGAAAGAAAACTAAGTGATCAGCTTCATTATGAGTCATCCCAAAGTCTTGAATCATAGAACTAAACCGGCCAAACCAAGCTCTCGGTGATTTCTTGAGTCCATTAAGAGAATGATGAAGCCGACATACTTTCCCATACTCCCCCTGAGCAACAAAACAGGTGGTTGCTCCATATAGACTTCCTCTTCCAACTCAACATGAAGGAAGAAATTCTTGATATCTAGTTGATAAAGTGGCCAATGACGAATGGCCTCCTTGGATAAGAAGACACGAACAGAAGCAATTTTTGCAACAGGAGAGAATGTGTCCCCATAGTCCAAGCCAAAGATTTGAGTATATCCTTTGGCCACCAACCGAGCCTTGAGTCTTTCAATCTGACCATCAGGACCAACTTTGACTGCATACACCCATCAACCGGAGATTTTCCAAAAGGAATTGGAACCAAATCCCATGTATTATTAGAATGCAAAGCAACCATCTCATCAAGCATGGCTTGCCTCCAGCCTGGATGTGCAAGAGCTTCATCTATAGTCTTAGGAATGGAAATAGAATCCAAAGAAGACACAAAAACATAATAGGGAGTAGATACATTCAGTTGGGAATGATTACCAAGAATACCTCAAGTACCAACAGAGTAAATAGTCATCAATGGCTGTTTCCGTTGCCCAAATTGGTAATGTTACTACTTGTTTTGCTCGTTCTCCTAACATTGGACCATGGATTCTTGACTCAGGTGCTTCGGAACATATTTCTGGTAATAAACATTTGTTTACCAATCTTTCTAGTTCCTCTTCCCTTCCCTTAGTTACTTTAGCAAATGGCTGTAAAACTGCAGCTACAGGGATCGGTCAAGCTCATATTCTTCCTTCCATATTTGTTGACTTTGTCCTTTATGTCCTTGAATCTCCATTCAATCTTATCTCTGTTAGTAAGTTAATTCACTCTCACAATTGTTCTGTTACATTCGCTGATGATTGTGTTTCTATCCAGGATCGGAGTACGAGACAGTCGATTGGCATAGGACGTGAGTCAGAAGTCTTGTACTATCTTCCACCTTCTACCTCTCCCATTGCATGTACATCCAGTTGTTCTCCATCTCTCCTCCACAACCGTTTCGGACATCCAAGCCTTTCAAAACTTCTCAAAATGGATGCCTCTCTTTCTACCTTGTCTTCTCTTCCATGTGAGTCGTGTCAATTAGGTAAACAAACCCATACTTCCTTTCTTAGTAGTCTTAATAGTCAGGAAAATTCACCTTTTCAACTTGTTCACTCTGATGTTTGGGGTCCTGGTCGAGTGTCTTCTGTTTTTGGCTTTCGGTATTTTGTAACTTTTATTGACGATTATTCTCATTGTACTTTGTTGTATTTGATGAAAAATCGGTCTGAGGTATTTGACATTTTCCAGAATTTGTGTGTTGAAATAAAACCTCAGTTTAATACATCGGTTTCTATCTTACGTTCTGATAATGCTAGAGAGTATTTGTCTACATCCTTTAAGGAATGTCTAAACTCTCAGGGCATTTTACATCAAACCTCGTGTCCCCATAACCCACAAAAAATGGGGTAGCTGAGCGTAAGAATCGTCATCTTATTGAAACAGCTCGTACTTTGCTCATTCATCATAATGTCCCTACTACTTTTTGGAGCGATGTTGTTCTTACTGCATGTTATTTGATTAATCCCATGCCATCTTCTGTCTTAAATGATTAAATTCCTCATTCTTTGTTGTTTCCCAATGACACTCTTTATCATCTTCCTCCTCGTGTTTTAGGTTGTGTGTGTTTTGTCCATGATTTGACCCCAAGAAAGGATAAACTCGCCGGCAAGTCTATCAAATGTGTCTTTCTTGGATATGCTCGACTTCAAAAGGGCTATCGTTGTTATTGTCCTGCCACTCGATGTTGTTTCACCTCTCCAGATGTGACCTTTTTGAGTCCTCCCCGTTCTTTGGGTCTCCCATGCCTTCAAGTTCTTCTGTGACTGAAACCCTTCCAGTTCCTTTCCTTACTTTACCGGCACAAGACATACCTAGTCCTCCCTTTTAAACATATCATCGTCGTCCTCGTCCTGCGACTGTTGAGACTCCTTCTAACTCACTACCTCTATTTGACTCACCCGCTGCTCCGGTCCAGTCTCCACCTGCTAGTCCTTCGATTGCTATTCATAAAGGTATTTGTTCTACTCGTAATCCTCACCCTGTTTCCATTTTGAAAGGTTGTGGCAGTGTTATTATGTGTGTGGAATTATAGGTCATGAAGAGGATGAAATGATGAATAAATTTTAAAATTTCTAGGTGAAATGTTAGTGACTAAGGGAAACACATCTGTTGGAGATATTAATGAGGGTGAGGCAGTAAAGCAAACTAGTTTGTGTGAGAAGTCTCAACAAGGAAATCGTGTGCTAATGGCAATTAGTATTGATAAGGAAAATGATGACATTGTCAATCTCTCTCAAGATTCGGTGGTTCCTCCTTTAGTTCAAGCCTCAGAAGTTAATAAAGGGAAAAAATGGAAAATGCTTGCGAGGGAGTTGGAGGCACATAAGGCTATGAGCAACAATGGATTGAAGTGGGATAGGTGTGTCATGGGAGATATTACTAATGAGTATATCACGAGTCAAGATTCTGATAAAAGAAATAAAGTGGGGCAAACTGATTATGGGAGTGTTGTACTTTCCCAACACTACTAAACATTATGAAAATCTTATCTTGGGACGTCCGTGGTTTGGGGAACCCAAGGGCAAAACGTCCGTCTCACTCTGAGATAAAATTCCCAACATGGCCGTTTACCAATGTCAGTAATTGACGATTATACAATTTGAACAATTCAATTCAAATAATGGGTTTTCTTTGTGAAGCAAAGCTTACAAAGGGAGAAGCGGATAAGATAAAAAAAATAAAAAGAACTAAAGTTTGACAACTTGATTTGTGTTCCGTGTGAAAGGAGAAGTGGTGGTCTTCTAATGTTGTGAAATAATGATATCAATATGGCATTGGTATCTTACTCAAGATTTCATATATATATATATGCTAATAAAGGAGAGGGATGGCAATAATTGAAGGGTTACAGGCTTCTATGGTGACTCCCAAGTGGCAGGTAGGGGAAATGGTTAGAACATGCACAGAAGTTGAAACACTAACACGACTATTCCTTGGTTAGTTTTAGGGGATTTCAATGAAGTTCTTGATACTTTAGATTAGAGAAGTAGGAATACTCGGTCCTCAAGCCAAATTGATCTGTTTAGGGATATTGTTCATGATTGTGGCCTTCATGATTTGGGTTATTCTAGTGATAGATTCACTTGGGGCAATCGTAGAGATGGTGTTAACAATGTCCAAACCAGAATTGACTTGGCACTTGCTAATGATAATTGGCATCTTAGATTTCCTGATTACAAAGTCTCACGTCTTCTGTTTGGTTCTTCGGATCATTGCCTGATTTTGGTGGATATGAGTTTGAATAGGTTGGCTGGAGGAATAGTTGAGAGAAGGAAAAGACCTTTCAGGTTTGAGCAAATGTCTTTAAATCCAAATAGAGGACTCCGACAAGGTGACCCATTATCACTTTACATTTTTGTCTTGTGTTCTGAAGGTTTAGTTCTTTATTACAGAAAGCAGACTCCACTGATCAGGTTAGAGGAATGAAATTGGCAACAAGCGCACCACGCATAAATCATCTTTTCTTTGCAGTAGACAGCTTTCTTTTTTCTTCTGCCACTCAAGAAACCATTATAAAGCTGCTAAACTATCTAGTGTGTTTAAATTCCTCTCTTTTGGTTTGGTTTGAGGACATCCCCACTCCCATTGTATTTGTCAAAGTAGCTGATTTGCTTCGTTTATTATGTATTCAGTTTTCTATCCATAAAAATAAAAACAATCAATTTATATTCTTAGCAAAATAATCAAACTACTTCCAAGCGTTTGGATCAACAAATGCAATTGTTAAATAATCTGTGGGTAAATTTGCCACCTTTATAGTTTTATCTAGCTCTTTCTTTGGATAAAAAAAATCTAGCTCAAAGAAAAATAATATTTATCTAAACCTTTAAAATAGCTATGCAAGGATGTTCATATTTCACAAGAAAAAAAACATATATAATCTTTCACACATTAAATTATTAATTTACTCTAATTATTATTTAACACAGGAAACGAATAAATATGTTTCATGAGATACTATATCGCGTAAATTAAATAAAGCATTTAGATAAATTCATTGAAAATAGTCAAATACTCAACATCTTTATTTTTGGCTAAAAAAATAAACATCTTTATTTGTGTCCATAAATAAAATCTATATTTGCGGTGTGATATTGGTTTATACTTTATAGTCGGCAGAAGCCTGCAAATATTAACCACAATTTAATTCTATTTATTCCATTTTTGACTTTTGAGCAGCAATAACTTCTCAATTTAATTCATTCACATATCTCAGTTTGTGGCCTTCAATTTGAGTCAACGTAATAAACTAATAATGGGCATTTAAGAAGAAGATTTTTTTGTTGACCCAAAAAAAGAAGATTCTTTCTATTTAATGTTTAATGGGAAATGAATGTGTTCCTTTTGTCTCTTATTAGTATAAGGATAATGTTAACAAGTGCCCTTAGAACACTTGTTAAGATGCATTAATTATACTCGAATTTCTATTTTGAAAATGTAAATTCACTTCAAAGTTTTAAAGAAACAATAATGCACCTCAGAACTTACTTCAAAATTTCCATATAAAGGGACAAAAAGTTATTGCTGCTTCTTTAAAATTTTAAGATAAATTTACATTTTCAAAATAGAAATTCCATTTTTAGAGTGCAATTAATGCATCTTAACAAGTGTCCTAAGGCCACTTGTTATTAGCATTACCCTTATTATAATTATTTTTAAAAAGGCCAAAATGTAATTTTAATCCCTTATTTTTGAAATATATTACAACCCAGCCTTTCATATTTAACTTTACAATTTTGGTCTTATATTTTTTTCAAAAATTTCATTCTTTAACCCTAATGACTGAATGTAATTATATTTCTCTTGTTTTAAATTTAATCGCAAAGACTTTGAAGCCACATATCATTCTTTATGAGTCATTTCTTTATCCAGTTGAAATCGTCATCAAACAATGTCAAATTGTAGTCCGAATGTGGGTTGCTCATTTTATAGTCAAACCAGCAAAGTTGGTCATATTTCTCTCATTTCAAGTCTAAATGCGATGAGCTCGGAGCTACAGATTATTTTTAGTAAGTCTTTTTTTTTATTCATTTGAGACTATCAGCAAATGAAGTCAAATCAGTCTCAAAAGTTATTTTTGATAATTTTACACTTTTTGGTTCCAAAACCACTTTCAAATCCATTTTGACATCATTTGCTGACGGTCTCAAATAGACAAAAAAAAATGACTCATCAAGAGTAATAGATAGCTCCGAACTCGTCGCAATTAGAATTGAAACGTAAGAGATATGAGTATATGACCAACTTCGTTTTCTTTTACTATGAAATAAGTAGCCCACCTTATTTACTAACAACCTCAAATAAACAAAGAAAACACTTATCAAGAATAATATGTAGCTCCGAACGTGTTTTAAATATATCATACTAATATACCATTTTAAGGAGTTAATAACAAATTCTTGAAATGCAAAAGCTTTTTCTACAATTTCTAAAAAGGAAAAAAATTAAAAATCAAGAGAACTATATATATCGGCTGAATTTAATTCAGGAAATCTAAAAACCTACCTAATTTTAGACAAAGATTTTGAACATATCAACATACTTTTACATTTCGGTTAACTTATTATTTTTTAAAATGAGTCAATCTAAGAATTAACTAATTTCAAAAATAGAGTATATTGTTATTGTGTTCCTTAAGAGATGATTAACTTTCAATTCAATCCTCTTAAATACATCCCTTTCAATTTACTCAATAATTTTCTTCTAACAATTTCTTCCCTTAAAGACACATAAATTAACTTCTCAATTAAATCAATAAATACTCTGAAAATACACCCCCAATAGATGTTGAGTGACTTAACTGAAGAAGTTTCCTTTAAAATTAAAGATAAATAATTAATTATCATTCAGTGATAAAAGCAAAGAGATACGCGTGTGAATCATATTTTTTAAAAGAAAAAAACGCTCTAAAAAACACTCAAAATAATTCCAATTTTAAACAAACAGGTCTCAACTCTCAATAAGAAAAATCAGTATGAAAATATTTAGGGTCAGTTCGTTTCCGTTTTTTTTTAAATTTGTTTTGATTATAATCATGGTTTGATTATAATCAAATTTGATTATTTTTGTAGTGGTGTTTGGATGATTGTTGATTATTTGGTGTGAAATTATTAAAATGGGTATGTAATGATTGTGGTAGGTGGATAAAAAGTAAGGAAATTGATAAATTGTATAGGGGTATAAATGGAAGAAAAAGTTAGAAAAAGTAAGGTGTGATTTGATTATAATAAAAGTGTGTTTGGATGTGATTGTTGTTGTGAAAAAAAACAAAAATGTTACTGTTTGCCTTGAAAAACGTGAAATCTTGATTATTTTTGTGAGTGGGTTGGGGGATGTTTTTCCGAATCGGTGCACCGTTTCATTTTTTGCCTACGAAACGGTGCACCAACGAGGATTAAATTGTCTTTCAGCACTCAAATTCGGTGCACCAGCGAAGCAAATCGGTGCACCGATTCGCATTAGATGAGAGAGAAAAATTTAACGCACGCGGACCCGAATTTTTTTTCCAATTTGGCATAAATCTATCTCTCTCCTCTCTCCTCTCTCTCTCTATATTCATCCTCCTCCTCTCTCTCTCTATTCATCCTCTCTCTCTCGATTCATCTCTCTCTCTCGATTCAATTTGGGACTAGGATTGCAACACCTCGTCTTTTTATCATATATGAATCTGACCAGTCACCACATGGCTTAAGCTGTAGATTAATGAATGAGTTTGGTACTTAGTTTAGTGAGTTTCTTCGTTTCGTCCCTTTCTATTTCTCTGAGCGTGATTTTCTTGTTTGATTCAGTTTCATTTATCCTATTTATTTATGAGAATAAAAGATTGAAATGGATCTGTGGATCAGTGGATGCGATGTTTTCTTGAAATTTCGAAGACATTCTTCGTTGGAAGGACTATGCTTTTCTGATATTGTGGGTGTTTAATTATTTTTTCTTTTTTTTTTAAAAAAGAAAACCTTTCTTCCAAAGAATCTAAAAGAAGGAAAATTTCTGCAACCGCCTGCATCTTCATCGACATGAAAGAGGAACGACAGATAGGGAAAGAGTTGGAATCGGTGAAAATATGAATTTCAATCCTAAATTATTTGGGAAAAATAACAATTTAGCCCAACACAAGAATAAGTATTTACAAACTGGCCCAATATTAAAGTAAATGACCATTTTGCCCTTTGTGATGGGTGATTGATTGTATTAAAGTATAGGTAATTATAGGTATATATATAGGGGTATAAGTGTAATTGAGTGTGTTTAATTATTTAAGAATCATGATTATAATTGAATCAGAAAAAAAACATAAACGAACATGTTTATTTTGATTATAATCAAAACAGATTATAATCAAAACGGAAACGAACTGGGCCTTAATTAAATCAAAGGACAAAATGTACTTTTAGACCTTAATGTTTGAGGTAGGTTACAATTCAATCCTTTATTATTATTTTTTTGTTGCAATTTTGATTTTGAAAGTTTCTCAAAAATTTCATCCATATCTTTCTCATTTCAAATTTGAATGCAACGAGTATGAAGCTACTTATTATGCTTTTGACATGTTATTTCTCTATCCAATTAAAGACAACAGCAAACAATATCAAATTAGACTTTGAAAGTGGACTGCTCATTTTAAAGTCAAATGAATAAAGTCGGTCATATCTCTCTTGTTTTAAATCTAAATACTACGAGTTTAGACCTACGAGTTACTAACGAGTCCTTTTTTTTATTAAGTTGTGACCGTCAACAAATGAGGTCAAATCGAGTCCAAAAATGAATTTAAGACCAAAAAATAAAACTTTAGATAAACTTACAGTACCAAAATTACAATTGAAAAAAAAAGAAAAAAGATTATATTATAACCTATACCAAACATAAGAGATGAAAAGTACATTTGGACAAAATCAAAATCATGACATGGGTACAATTAAAAGTTTAAAAAAAAAAAGAAAAAGAAACTTAAATTCATGTTCATACATCATATAGTGTGTTGAAGAAACGTTCATAATGTGTACGTGAGCCTACCAACATTGACCAGCAATAATATTTGGTGATGCTTGAATGACTCTCCAACTACCTCATTTCTTCTATAAATGAAGATTATGAATTGTTATGTGAGAATTTAATTTCACACATATAAAATCTCTCTCTTATTCTCATATATATCATATATCATATATATATATATAATATTCTTCAATGCCTTTTTATCTATCAAACATCTTTGGATGTTTCTCTGATGAGACCTCATCTTCATCACAATCCAAAACATCATCATGCGAAGGTGGTGTTTGTGTTCTGAGAAAACTCAAAGAAAGTCCCCAGAAAATCTCTGGCGACACCAGCAAAGCAAAGCCTTTAGATTTCTTTTCCTCGTCTTTCTCCCATCATCAGCACAAGATTTCCAAGTGATTACTTTAATTTAATGTATGTAATTCCGTTTTCATATATTAATTTGGTTCTGTATGTAATCTTGTTAATTATATATAATCATTGAAAATAAAAATAGATGTATTTATGTATGTATGTATAGATGTTCGCTAAACAATATTATGCACTCATGATTCATGAATTTGTTCATGCTTGATTAGTGTTTAAGTTTCACATTTGGATAAAGCACCTTATAACTCTATATATAATAAGGTAACTCTCTTTTTTTTAGAGTTCTTTTAGGATAAATTAGGCCTTTCTGAAATTGTAACATTTCTTTCTCTAAGAACTCTTTTAAGGTGTGTTCTAAAATTTTACAATTACTAATGTTGTACTTCAATAATTGTGAAATTTATTGTATTCTTTCAATTTTATAAAATAAATATGTGTTCTGAAGATCAACTTTGTTTTGTCTTTTACATCTTATGGTATATTTGAGAATCTCACTTGCAATGATAAAATTATCATATGAGGGAGAAAATTTAATATTTAATCTTTGAATTTATACCGATACAATTAATCAGTTCTTGAATAATTAAAATATACTATTCAATCCTTGAATTATTGCAATTGTTAAGAAATTTATCTTTGAGTCAAATTTAGGGACCAAAAAGTACAAATTCATAGACCAAATAGTATAAATCTAGTACAATTTTAGGGACCAAAAAGTATAAAATTAGTTTAAATTCAGAGACCAAATCATCACTAGGGACCAAATAGTTAATAAATGAAATATTTCAGGGATCAAATCGTGTATATCGATATTCAAGGATTGATTAGTTGACTCAACGTAAATTTAGAGACTCAATAATACATTTTCTCCATATTAATCTACCATTTGCAAACACGTTTTGTAGAGGAGGGATGGTTTCCTTCGCTATCATCCAGTCTATTAGTGTGAACTTTTGAGATAAGCTTATAAGTCACATTGAAGGAGTTGGTTTCTACTTTGAAAATTGTTTTAGCAATTGAATTGAAATATAATTGGACAGAATCAATAAAATCGAGTTAGACTAATGAACAATTAAAGAACCATTTGGTTCAATTAAAATATTAAAATTCTCTTTTAATTCCTCATATATTAATAATTTTTTAATTTAATCCCTCAAAAATAATTTTCACAATTTAGCCTCTAAAAAATTACTTGTCATGACTTTTACTCCTATATAAATTATTATATTGTAACATTAATTATTTATAATAAATTATTAATTTATNAAGGTAAATAATTGCCACACATCAAAATACTTTCCAGGTCCAAATGTGAGATCCGAATCCCCACAATTTAATCAGGGTAAATTACATTTTGGTAATCTGTGATTTGGTTATATTTCATTTTGGTACCCTGTGGTTTAAACAATGACACTTTGGTGCCCTGTGGTATTTTCTAGTAACACTTTGGAATACTTTGGAGCTATTTTGTAATTTTAATCATAACAAATTTTGCAAAAATTACATATTGACCCCAAATTTTTTTTAAAGTTTTCACTTTAGTCCCTAGATAATATGTATCCAAGGACCTACTTGTAATTTTCTGAAAACATTGGGGGTCAAGTTCAAGTTCAATGATCAAATAGTTTATAATTGAAATACTTCATTGATCATATTGTGTATTTCGATTATTCAAAGGCTAATTAGTTGACTCAGTATAAATTCAGAGACCAAATAGTATATTTTAATATATTTATGAATAAGAGAGAGAAACTTACAAAACCAAAACCATCGGNCTCTAATTGCAAACAACACTAACAAATTAAAGGGATGTAGAGTGCACACCGTGACTAATCAAAAGTAGGACCAAAAAAGGCCTCTAGTCCCTTAATGTTTCAACTTTAATATTTAAACCCCAAAACTTCAATAATTTGATATACAAAATGATTATTTACAAATCATAATCCATTATTATTTAATTTTATTTTTTGTTTGTTAGATGATGGAAAAGAATTTTGCACACTACCACTAAAGTTCCAAATTTCATGTCAAAATTGAGGCATTACAAAAATATTTTTACATGACCTTAAGGGGATATTTTTAACAATTTAACTTTAAACTTATTCTATCCCATTAATAATATTATGACATTAAAACAATAAAAGTAATTTGTCTTTTTTATTAAACTTATAACTATGAGGTGATCAGGTGATGGAAGGAGGAAAGAAATGGTAGTAGTCCAAAAGTGAAATGCAAATCTCATGTACAGTCTAGAGAACAATACCAGAATTATGAGGTGATGATACCCTAACATCAATTCAATTTCAAATACACAAATACTAATCAAGTGAACTAAATATCTAGACAACAATTTCATCAATTCGTGAACAATGTACAAGGCATCAAGATTTTTTTTATCCGCTGATTGAATAAACAAAATCTAAACAAAGCCAATGACCATAATCAATTGACCTATCCATTTTTCTCCTACACTTTCAACTCTAGGATAGAACACAGACGTGTACTACAATAAAGTTATCAAACCTCTGGGAAGGATGGAAGAAAGAGGTTTTCGAGTTATTTTCGTCAAGTCCACCAAAGTTGTCGGAACACGAACTATCACATTTTGGCTCAGAAGAAACCTTTTTTTTTGTACCTTTTCGCTAAAACCCTTCTGACATGAATACAAGGTATTCAACTTTGAGCATTCTGGACTCAGATAACAACCTTCCCAACCATATAATTTGATCTCCAACATAAATAACAATATGTTAGCCTTCTCACATTTATGCTGGAGAAATCCTTTGAGATCAAAATTCGAAGTCCGATGGAAACATTAACCCCAGTAATTGCAAATCCCACATTATAGTTGCAAAGCCAGGTCTGGTTGCTGCGAGTCAACCATAACACCAGAAGATTGTTTTGCAGGCGATCCTGGAGATTGGAAACCAATATTCAAGTCAGGAGGAAGTGTTTCTGGTTTCTGCTTTGGTTGGCTATGTGGACTGAGACCTCGCCAAGCAGACTGCATTTGAAATCTAGATAGGTCAGCAGCTGCTAATTGAGGGAAAATCATAGGTCGGTTTTGAAACTGTGACATGCCGCCTGCATGAATAGGTTGAGGAACAAGGCCTTGAAATGGAAAATTGTTCCTCTCAGAGTGGAAATGCATTCCACCAGGAGGAAACTCCCCCCTGATCCGTGGAATTTGCTGATGGAACTCTCGTGATGGATTGTACAATGAATCAGCAGAGATCTGACTTTTGGGCGAACTAGAATTTTCAGGTCCCTGTTTAAATCCTCCGGCTCCAACAGACATCCATGCACGGGCAGCTGCGGCTGAAGCATTGCCCGAGTCATCCCTCCGTCCTGATGGAGCTGATGGTGTCACTGGTGGAGTATCAACTGGAGAAGGATTAGAAGTTTGTTGCTTCTGAGCCTTTTCGGCTAACATCTTCATAAGCTTGACTGGGTCGCTAAGACTTTGATCTTGCCCATGGGTAACAAAAGGAGTAGCTCTACCAGTATGATTTGAAGTACTTTCAGAGGGTGAACCAGTCGCTCGTCTATTCAAACTAGAATTTACGACTTTTCCATTTGGTAAATCTCCACTAACAACTCCATTAGTATCTGGGTCCTTGAAAGGTTTAGATGGCAAAATATTCATGTTCCGAGGTACCATCTCTCTAGGCTTAGATACTCCTGTAGAAGCATTAATTGAGAACTTTTGACGAGGACTGTCATTATTCTGATTACCTGAGGGCAAAGTGTTCAACTCCACTTGTTTCAGACCTTTATTATTCTCAGGCTTGCCACTGTTTCCTGAGCTCCTGGATTGGGCGTTCTGTTGCTGATAAAGGACATTTACCGGAGCACTAGGTCTTATTCCGGCAGAACCAAACAAAGATGGTTTTCCTTCTGATGCAAGTCCACTAGCAGGATCAGTCAAAGGTTGTTTTCCCTCTAACTTCAGTCCATGAACACCCATCGAGGGTTCTACAATCTTACCATTTCTGTCAGCCTTTATTGATGCAGCAGTAGACTGAGACTTTGAAGTAAAACTAGGTTCTTTCTGGACACGATTATCAAGCATTAATACTGGTGTTGGAAGTGGTTCATATTCTCCAACCCAACCACGACCAAACTTACAGCCAGCTGGGAGTGCCTGCTGAATCCTCTGGGAAGCCATTTTCCAAGCAACAGGGCCTAAAGTTGCAGCAAAACGAGCTAAACTCCTGGCATAGGAATATTCAGCATGAAGCCCAACCTGCTTCCCAAAAGTTCAACATGAGTTGCTTAAAATAAGAAGCATGGGAAAACAATCTATTCAAGAAGAATTCATTCATATGATACATACAGTGACCAGCTGCTTAATTTCACTCTCAAATGTCATAAATACTGAATCAGATTTGGCAACTGGTTGAGTAGAGATGTTATAAGTAGCTCGACGATTCTCATCAAGAGAAAATGGCTTTCTCCCCAGCTTAGAGAGCAGGCTCTTCCCTTAAACAAGAAAGCAATGAAGTTAGAAGGGAATCAGCTGAATCTTGACATGAGCATCCAACTAGAGAATATACATGAACTTGATAACAAGGCAAAATGTAACAAAACATATAGAGGAGAAACATAATCTGTTCACTTTGATACCTGATATAAAATCTTCAGCTTTCTCTTGATTTCCATCAATCAAGAAAGCATTACCCTCTGCAAAACCATCGTTGTTGCAAGGTCTCTCACAGCTGCCTCCTTGTATTGGATGGGAAGTTGGCTGTACATCTCCAATGTTAGCAAGAGTTGCACCAGCTGAGAAATCAGAGCCAACAGGTTCCTGTGAGGCATGACCAATTGACTTCTTTGCCTGCTTCTTGACCGAGGAACTTGATCTTGTTTTTTGCTCCGACTTCAGCTCACTCTGGGAGTGTTCATAGTCAATCCTTAACTTCTCAAATTTTTTCCGCGCTAATTCTTGGATGGATCGTGCCTGTTACAATTATAATGGTCATGAAGTACAATACATACTTAATTTTCTTCAGAAAAGGCTTTTTGTTGGTAGGGAAACAGGAGAATAGTAGACTTGATACCTGTTTGTGGTATATGGTGTCTGCCGAATTGTATTGCATTGCATTTGAGCAAATTAAAAATACATCACTCTGCATTTGACAATTTCATTTATAAGTCAATGCAATAACAATAAGATATTTTTCCTTTCAGTATTTCACAGAATTAGGATAACAATATCAATACTTTGTTCAAAGAATAGAGCAAACAGAATTGATGATTGTTATGCAATATTGGGATCAATAGTAAAGCAGAATTATGTAATACAGTTTATTTAATCAAGTATTTCTCAAGTCTTGAGCACAATCAATCACAACCAAGTAAAAAGCATTTAGGAGTTGTCTTTATCATAGAAAAGTCATTTTAGTAAGAAAAACACAAATTACACAAATATACCCTTAAAACAGGGTCGTCATGTGACTAGTGAACAGAAAAGTTATATGAAGTATAAGCCATGGCATTCCCAATGCTTGTTATTTTCTTATTAGCAACATAAATTATAATCCTTCATTAAACATAATCTATAATTTCAGGGAAAACTTCAACCTAAGTTTTTTCCAAATAAATTGAAGAAAAAATAATTGAGATCATACAAGAATTCCCACTGCTTTCCTGAAAAAAAAAAAAAAAAGATTTTTTACTAAAATCTAGTCTATCCTATCATTTTGCACTTCCACCAGAATGAAATCCATTGACAAAATTAGTTCGGATTCAGGACCCAAATAGATAGGAGATATCAGGGGTTTAGACGCGCTATATCTAAATGACATGTCAATAAACCAAGAAACTAATGAGTAGATGGAGGTGGTATCATTCAGGATGTCAAACATGATGATTAACAGTAAACGATTATTAAGACAGCTCATATGCTAAATTAAGCAATATAACACCTTGGGGATAAGTTTATCCCCAGTTCTCTGTCCCTAAGGTGCAACGTTAACACCAAGTTGAAGGACTATCAATTTATTAGATGACAGACAGACTAGTTATTTTTCTACATCAGTAGTTTCCCTTTCTTTGCCCAAACCCATATTCATACATTACCAGTAGGCTAGAATACAAATGTTTAGGAGAATCGCCACCAAATTTCATGTAATGTTACAAAAACTTCTACACTAATCACTTTAAAAAGTGAACACAAAAATTTATCATAATTTGCCTTTTGCATTAATATCACAATCCTACATTTTAACAAATAAATAATTAGAATCCTACATATAATTTGCTTGGGCGCCACTAATATCACCAAGAATAGCTACCTAGCTCTAGTATAACAATTACTTCTTTATTGTAGGGATTATAACAAAATAAGCTCACATATACTTTGCCTTTTACAGCACGAATTTATAGCCAACAAGCAAAATATTAACAGCCTTTGTTCCATTGACAATGCAATAAACAGGAAAGACGTGGGAGCAATAAGCATAAGATGATAATGCAATGAGAATCTAAATTATACTAAAGATATTGTCCATTTTTGCCTCTCACTTGCATAAGATGAGCATTTATTTACAGAAGAAACTTGCTAAGCCTAACGCATATCAGAATATTAAGATATGTTCATGACATAAATGCTTGGCCAGCATGGTGTGGTCACTAAATATATTATAGAGGCATATTAAATATCCCATATTCTGTTGACATGCTAACAAATTGCAACTACATCTTGCTCACTGAGCTCATTTTCTGTGATACATTTTACCAAGGTCCTACCAGAATCCACTAAAAAGGGAACTGAATAATTTTTTTAAATACAACCCTTGAGTCTTAAACAAAAGTGATATATGGTAGCGCTCAGCACAAAAGGAAAAAAATCTTCAACATCCAAAACTAGTGCAACAAGCCAACAAGAAGCAAAATAATAAAAAAATTGTAAAACAAGCAAAAGAACTGCCTGAATCATGTTGTGCTGTGTAGACACATTTACATACCTCAAACTGTTCCAGGGTAGGATATGATCCATTAGCTAGCTTCTTTCGCACTGTAGCAAAGTCCATTGGATGCTCAATCACATCGTGATAATCAGGAAGCTGCATTCAAACATACATACTTTCACCCCACAACCCAGAGAAAATATTCCAAAAGCAAAATTAACAATTTACTAGAAAGGCTCACACACCTCTTCTGGATCAACAGGCTCTGCATACACACCATATGTGTCCTTCCTGCGATCACATAATAGCCAGGACAACGATCACGTCAGAAAATAATAGCCAACACATGTATCTCTATGCGATGGATGATTGCTAGACACATCACTGACTATAAGTTTAGCAAACTCGCCTAAAGATTTCATATTAAAACAAAAAGAATGAAAGAAGGAGAAATGGAAAACGAAGCCCCATACTTCTGAAGCTTGTCGAGGATCAATTCTAGAGTCTTCTTATCAGGCAATGGAATCCCAGATGAAGGATTTCTCCGATTTCCTAATAAAACGAAAAGGTAGTTAAATAACAAAACAAGAGACGATGCAAACAGACCGGCACCGCTCAGTATCACTATCACAATTAAAAGAGATTCAAGAATAACAACACAAAACCCATTAATCGCACAAACCTGAAACAGAGTGGAGCCCTTTCGAATCCACTTTTCTGCCTTTTACCTGTCATAACCACAGCCCCCAAGGAACACAGTTAATAATAATGCAATACAAACGTAAACGGCAAAGGCTGCGTTTATGAGAGTGTTCGATGGAGACAGAGACAGAGACAGAGACAAGGTAGACAATACGTGGGGGTGAAAGAGAGAGAATGAGATATATATATATATATATATATATATAGAGAGAGAGAGAGAGGTGGAGGTGGGTAGAGAGAGAGGGTGGGAGCCTTATCAGATTCTGTGGGTGTTAGTTTTTGACAGTTGACCCGTTAGTTATCTCCCCCAAAATCCCGACACAGAAAGAGAGAGAGAAACCTAGAGAGAGAAACGGAGAGATAGATAGAGAGGGGTACTGAATTATGGACCAATTGTAGCACCTAAATAAAAATACTCAGTGATTTTCGCTGAGCTGGACACTCTGCTAAAACCCTTAGGCTTACTGCTTTTCTCCCCCATGGATTTTTTCTTCTTCAGATCTATATTCTCGGGGCTGTTTTCCTGCTTTATTCTTTGTTCCAATTGCAGCAATCGAAATGCAGCTAGCTATTATGGTGATTATTACAATCACAATCGAAAAGCAATAATAATACAGAAATTAACTTACCACTCCATCATCATCATCATCATTATCATGAAGATTCTCATCTTCCTCTTCGTTTTCCTCATCATTCTCACCTCCTCCCACTTCTTCTTCTTCTTCCTCTTCTTCTTCTTCCTCCTCCTCGATCCTCCTCTTCTTGAGAGGCTTCCTCTCGCCCTCATCCTCGGAAGAATCCCGCGAGTGATCTCCACGCGCTCCCGAGCGCGTGCGACTAGGCGCCGACTCGTCTTCTTCTTCGTCTTCGTCTCTATCCCTATCCTGGTTTAGCTTGACCACTAGCTTGAGCTTCTTCTCCCTCCTCCTCTCGTTTTCTTCTTCGTCTTCGTCGTCCTCGTCGTCCTCGTCGAGGTAATCGTCGTACTCGATGTTGTACCTCACATTTCGGCGCCGGAGGCTGCGGCGTAAGTCCGGCTGCGACGGCGCCGGAGATTCGTCGTCTCCGGCGGAACGGTGAGCTAGATAGGCCTTCGATGGACGTCCCTTCTTCTTCCTCCTCACGATCTGACCCATCTAATCTTCGATCTCTCTCTCTCTCACAGTCTTCTCTCTCTTCTTGTTCTTCTCTTTCTCTCTCTTTTTCTTTTCTTTCTTTCTCTCTCACTCACTCACTCGCTTTCTTTTTCTTCCTTTTTTTTTTNGAAAAATTAAGATATATGAATTAGTCCCTCAATTATTACAATTGTTGATGATTTAGTCCTTGAGTCAAATTTAGGTATTAAAACATAAAAATTTAAAACAAATTCAAGAATAAAAAAGTATTAATTTAGTACAAATTTAAAAATCAAAAAGCATAAAATTAGTTCAAATCCAGGGACTAAATTGTCACTAAGGACCAAATAGTTAACAATTGGTATGTTTCAAGGACCAAATTTTATATTTTGATTATTCAGAAATTGATTAGTTAACTTAATGTAAATTCAGGGGCTAAATAGTATGTTTTCACTATTTATTATTTTAATCTTTAATAAATAAATTGTCTAAAATTAGCAAAGGAAAACTAAGATTTCTGAAAATATTTTGAAATTTCTTTAAGAAATCTTACAATCAATTAAATGTAAATGTACAAATATATATTCTCTTTTATATCTCCTTCTATCACTCTAATTTCAAAAGTGTTATTTTTTCTTACTGACTATAAAAATCTTAATAAAAAATTAAAAAATTTTAGAAATTTTTTTTTTAGAATCTAAATTTATCGTAAAATTTAAAGTTATAGTTCAATTTAAAAATGTATTTTTATTTTTTTTATAAATATCAAATACATATTTTAATATTCAAAGATTACATTAAATTTTCTCAAAAAAGTTTAGAGAAAACTTATTATTTAGTCTCTAAATTTCAACAAATTAGTCTTTGAATAATAGAAATATATAATTTGATTCCTAATATATTCTAATCTCATGATTGTGTTCCTGAGTCAAATTCAGAGACCAAAAAATACAAACATAATACAAATTTAAGGATTAAAAAGTGCAAATTTAATACAATTTCATGAACCAAAAAGTATAAAATCAGTTCAAATTTAGATATCAAATTATTACAGGGACCAAATCGTGTATTTTAATCAGGGCTAGACTTAGGTAAAGTTCCCTAATAAACATTTGGCACGTGACAAAAAATTCTTGCTTAACTAATTATAATAAAAATAGAATATTAAACACATCTTCTTACATGATCAATCAAAAAAGAGAGATCATGTAAATCAAACTTGTGATTTGAAAAATCTTATAGCAAAAATATAAGGAACTTTACTTAAGTTTTTTCCTTTTAATTATTTAAAGACTGATATATTAATTAAATTCAGTGACCAAATAATAGATTTTCTTAAAATCCTAATACTTCTTTTGATTATTTTAAATGGTTTTTCCCAGTAATGTATGTGTAAATGTCTGGCCAAAAAAAATATGTATGTGTAAATGAGTGCATATAATATTATTGTATGAGAAAATTTATTATTTGGTCCTTAGATTTGTATTGAGTTAATTAATCAGTTTCTGAATAAAAATATACTACTCAGTCCCTGAATTATTAAAATTGACCATGATTTGGTCCTTGGGTCTAAAAAAATAAAAAATTCAGTACAAATTCAGGGATCAAAATGTATTAATATAATATAAATTTAGGAAATAAAAATATAAAATTAATTTAAATTCATAAATCAAATCGTCACTAAAAATCAAATAGTTAACAATTAAAATATTTGAAGATCAAATTATGTAATTCGATTATTTAGAAACTAATTAGTTACCTTATTATAAGTTTAGGGACCAAAGAGTAAATTCTCTTTTATTGTATTGTAATGTATAATGTGAAGTATGTTTGCATTTTGAATTTTGATGTGTGTGTGTCATGTGATGGAGTGATGGTTGCATTATTTTCATATTTTGGAGGTTGGGTGTGGCATTGATTGAAGTGGTTGCTTTACAAGTGGGTCCCACAAATTGAGATGTCGACGTGGCAATCTGAGATTGGTCGTGGAAGTTAGGTCGGCCACAATACATATTTATGGAGATCCGGACCCCACACTCATCACCTAAAATTCCCAATTCTCATTTCTTTACCATTTTTTTAATATTTTAATTATATTGTTATATAATAATGAAAATAAATAAATCTTTAAATTATAGCAAATTAACAAATCAGCTCTTAAATAATTTAAATATATAATTTAATCTATAATAAAAAATTAAAAATTTCAATAGTTCAGTCTTTGTAATTAGTTAATTCTTAAATTTGAAATAATTTTCTACTATTTAAATTAATTTTGTATTTTTTAATTCTTAACTTTGTATTAAATTGAAATTGATTCAAAAGTTAAATTATTGAAGATTATATTTTAAGAATCAAGTAGTGTATATATATATTTTTTTGAACTAATAAAATAAAGGCGCAACACGAGGACTTCTCAGGAGGTCACCCATTATAATACTATTCTCGCTCAAATACACTTAACTGCGAAGTTATGATGGTATCCAATGCATTGGTATTGGTGTGATCACACTCATTAAATTATATAGGTCTAAGTGCACTTTTAGTCCCATAACTTTGGCTAAGGTTTCAATTTGGTCCCATAACTTTTTTTGTTGCACTTTTGGTCCCATATCTTTTACTCAAGTTGCAGATTTGGTCCTGTGTTACATTTTTGGTCCCATATCTTTGGTTCATGTTACATAATTGGTCCTATATTTTTTAGTCAAGTTGCAGAGTCGGTCTCATATCTTTGGGTCAGGTGCAAAATTGGTCTCATATATTTGGATCA
The DNA here is from genome assembly GCA_003254925.1 of Chamaecrista fasciculata. Classification (NCBI taxonomy): domain Eukaryota; kingdom Viridiplantae; phylum Streptophyta; class Magnoliopsida; order Fabales; family Fabaceae; genus Chamaecrista; species Chamaecrista fasciculata. The sequence continues at coordinate 107,685 of QANZ01001923.1, forward strand.
AGTGGGACTGGCGGTGAAACTTTTTGCAAAGATATGGGACCAATTCTGCAACATGACCAAAAGATATGGGACCAAAAGTGATACGGGACCAAATCTGCAACTTTTTGCAAAGATATGGGACCAAAAGTGCAACAAAAAAAGTAATGGGACCAAACTGAAACCTGAGTAAAAGTTATGGGACCAAAAGTGCACTTTGACCAATTATATATTTTGATTTTTAAAAAATTAATTTATTGACCCAGGACAAATTTAGATACTAAATAATAAATTTTCTCTTATATAATTGTAGAAATTTTCTTGTTTTAAATATAAATTAATTTCTTTCTAATTAAAATATCACAAAATCAGAATAATATTCTCTTTATAAAAATATCTTGATAAAGTTAAAACTTCATATTCTGTATACGAATTATTATATTTCCTATTTTAATATTAATCCGTTATTATTAATTATATAAAATAAGTTTAATAATTAAATAATGCATATGAAAAAACTACAAAAGAAAGTGAGAGTTTAATTTGTTTCTCTATTCTTTTTTTGTGTAATGGAAGTTTTCTTGTCAGACCTATAAATATGTTGTCCTATATTCGAATCACTCCGCATATATGCAAAATCTTTTCGTAATGAGTAATGACTTATTTTATAGCAAATTACAATTATTAATAACGAATTTTTTGCTTTTAGATTATTTTAAAATTGATGTTTTTTCTCATAAATAAGATTAAGCTGTTTTTTAGTAAACACATTGACATACACACATTTTAAAATATGATACACCAAATTCTTGAGAATCTTACTTCTCCATAATAATCTTTTATCAGTAATACTAATATCGTTATGCTTATGCCTTATTAAAAAAAGATTTATATCTTCTCTTATTTATCATTTCTATTTTACTTACAATTCTCGGAATATATCCATAATGTCATATTGACTATTTAAATCAATTCTAATTGTTTCTTCTCTAAGGTTTATAAATAATGTTTTCTTCTTTTTGGGTTGAATAATTAATTTTTCAGATATCTAAATATATCATACGGGAAAAAAAAAAAACCCCAACTTGATGACACGTAATTACAGATAGATTCGGGCAAAAATATCACGGATAGATAGATTTTTAGAATTTAGAGCATTAAAGGAAGAGAGAAAAATAAGGATTTATGGGAAAATCTACTATTTTGGTCTCTCATTTTCTCACTTTCACCAAGTTGGTCTCCAATTTATGGAAATATATTATTTGGTCTTTGAATAATTTATAAATCTTGGGCAATGCTATGGCTTTAACCCTAAATAATGACTCTTGTACATCATAGTGGATAATTTTTCACGCTTGCTTCCAACGCCATATTTGTTTAGAAATTCTTCAAGAAATTCACCTTTAGGGTTAGCAATTGCATCGAACGTCACATAATTAACTATTTGGTCCATCTATTTTAAATTTGAAATCTTAGGTGACTCCATCTTTCAAAACATAACCATCTAGTCCCTCTTCTACGGTTAACAATGTACTCCTCTATCCCCTCATTCGTCCTTCTCTGTCTCTCTGGAGTATCAGTGCGAGGCACTTGTAAGTGGGAAGAAACAACAGGGAAAAAAGCTACAAGCTTGCTTGAATGCTTAGTCAGTACAACAAATCTTTATTTCAATATAAATTAAAAAAGTGAGATAAAGAGAGACGAGCAATAGGAAGGGAAAAGAGAGAAATGGACACTGATGTTATGGTTGATTTACATTACCCTCTAACACAATTGTTGAACCTCAATTGTGTTGCTACTCTCACATTCAATGCTTGAACTCTTGAGCATGTTGCTAACCCTAGAAGAGGGACTAAATGGTTATGTTTTGAAAGATGGAGCCAACTCAGATTTCAGATTTAAAATAGAGGGACCAAATAGTTAATTACGTGGCATTTAATGGTGCCATGTAAGCGTTTAACAGTCAAATCATCACTGTTAGTAACGGATATAAGTCAGAGGGATTAATGAGTTGACATTTGTGAAAAATGAGGGACCAAATAGTCTATTTCGAAAATACAAAGACCAAATAGTTAAAAGTGTAAAAAATGAGAGACCAAATAGTATGTTTCCTCAATATCTTATTTAGAAATCCTTGGTCATCGTCGTATGATACATTGTCGTCACAAATTCACAATGATCCATTAGAACACAAAATGTACAAGTGGAAGGCTCAATGACCATTTAGGGTTTTTTATTTGGGAATTGTGGCTTGTATTTGTAAAGTTTACTTAAGGCTTCAAAATTTAGGGTAAAAAATTTTGGGTTTGGGTCAATATTGGTTTGGTTCATTTGTCAAGTTTGTTGATTTAGTTTGGTTTAGGTAATTAGGATGGCATAGTGCCATTTAATAACACCATATTAGTATTTAACATTTGTCATCAAATTACTTAACGGGTAATAGTTAGGGGATTAAATAGTTAACAATTATGATGAATCAATGACTAAGTAGTCTATTTCTAAAATTTAGGGATTAAATCGTTGACTCAATAAAATGAGGGACCAAATAGTAAGTTTTCTTAAGATTTTTCTATGCTTTTTATAAAATTATAACTTTTAAATTCATATGATAAAAAATTATTGCAGCTTGTATAATTTCCTTTGGTTGGAAAGTGAATTGCATTTTGTTTTTTAAGTTAAGGAAACTATAAAAGGTGGGCTCAAAGTGTGAAACATCAGCCTATTTTTTAGAGTTCAATTTAACTTTATTTGTTGACGATTTTAACCGAACAAAGAGCTTAGTCATATACATATGGGAATTCTTATAAAATATTATTATAATCATCTTAAAAACTCAGTTTTTTTTTGTGGTGATGATTCTTTATAAGTAACCTCTCTCAATGAAAAAAAAAATTAAAATAATAATTTATTCTCTAAACAACTATTCTTCTTTTAATTCTCTCTATTAGACAAAACCGAAAAAGATCACACGAATATTATAGTCTCCATGAATATCTTCAACCCAAAAATTGATTACTTTTTTGTATTATATTCTGCAAATACCTTTCTAATAAACCATTTTAACTAGAAAAAAAAAACTTCTTTGAAGAAGTAAATGATTAGAGATCTTTGAACTTTAAAGTTAAAATTTATTATAAATACGAATTTAAAAAATGAGCAAAATTTTTTTTTGATATCCCTAAAGTAAAAAATTTGTTCAAGTTGTATCTTCAAATTTTTTTTTTGAGTCAATTACATTTTTAAATTAAAAGTATAATTGACATAAAACAAATATTAATTAGAAGTATTATTATTTTAAAAAAACTTTAAAAATACAATTGAAACTGATCTCCTACTTTATATATATCAAGAATAGAGTAATATACTTAAATTCCAAGATGCAGCAAGCATATACATATTTCTAGCTTACTCTCACTCTCTACATAAATCATAATCATACATTTATCACACACATTCACATATCTATGTTACTAGGCGAATTCGTTAATTAAAGTTGGTCAGCATTGAATTATTTTAATAGTAAATTAAATTAAACTAAATTAATTTGTTGATCAACTCCACCAGAAAATGTCAATAATTGTAATCAGTCTTTTTTTCCCACTTATTGGGGATTAAAATTTTATGTCTGGCCAATCAAGTTTGGACTTTTGGAGTTTAGGTCACACAAATTGAATGGATTGTGAAATTTTTGTGGACAAAGGTGGGGTCTCTTCATATTAATTTGGACTTCTTTTTAGAAAAATTAAATATTTAATATATCTTTCTTAGTGAGGTGTGTTACATTCACATATATCACATGTGATCTGTTGATTGCTTTGTGCATTACCCTAACAAACACCTCTCTTCTTTAAAGTTATAGAAATTGGTTCATATGTGTATAATTTATTGGTTAAATGCTTAAATTATTGGTAGAGATTTAGTAATTTAATTTTCATAAGTTTTATTTTAGTTTTTTTTTAATTATTAAGTGTTTAAAACATGGTTCCAAACTTCCATATTATCGTTTTACCAAAATTTATAAACAAATCGAAAGTGTGTAAGGCAACATTTAACTTGATTTTACCAATTAAATAAGATATTGATATATATATATATGTGTGTGCGTGTGTGTGAAAACTTAATTAGATCCAATTTAGACCTTAATTAGTAAATTCCACTAATTTACTAACAAACGCATTAGTGAAATTAGGAAATTGACAACTCTGTCATCAACATTGTACTTTACCCAATCATCTTTGGGAAAAGTCCAGCCAATAAGCATTTTAACCTTACCATTCTCACAGAGCTCGAGACTGCTTGGAACCATGGTCTCAATAAGAGTGACTTGCTAACGGCTATTAATCTTAACAAAGGTGAGTGTCCTCCTGATCACCATTACTATGGCTTGCTGAAGAACATATCCAACTGGTGCAATAAGGCGTGGCAGGTCCACTTTTCACATATCCACCGTGAGAGGAATAGGGTGGCTGATCTCCTTGCTAGTCATGGTGCTAATGGTCCTTATAAGCTTACCATCATGGACTCCCCTCCCTCCCATTGTTGCGACGCTCTTCGGGATGACTCTAGTTAGAGCCGTCAAAGTGAGCCAACCCGGCTCACTCGAGCTGGCTCGCCGCGAGCCGCGGCTCACACGAACCAGAGACCCCAGGCGAGCCAGGTTTTGCCAACCTGGCTCACCAAGTTGGTGAGTCGGGTTGTTTCACCTAACCCACCAACTTTCAATTTTATTTTATTTTTCATTTTCAGTTTTTATTTTTATTTTTTTCCATTTTTTTAAATTAAAAATATCAATAAAGCAACTCACAAATAATAGCCCTCAGCACCACCGCTCATTTTTTCTCTGGACGGATAGTGGAATGACGGCCATTGAGATTGGGGTTGACCGATTGGGTGAAGAAATAAGAAGAAATTAGGGTTGGGACTTGAAAAAAAGAAAAGAACTCTGAAAGACGAAAGTGAATTATGAAATCTGAAGTGAAAATGAGGAAGAAGCGAAGAGCTTGGAAGATATTTTAGGGTTATAATTTTTAATTTTACAATTTTATTTTATTTTTTAAAAAAAGGTAGGTTGGCTCTCTAACTCACCAGCTCACTCGAACTAGCCCATCACGAGCCGCGAGTTAAGTGAGCCAACCCACTCGAGCTAAAATTTTTGGCGAGCCAGATTTTCTCAACCCGGCTCGCCAATTTTGGTGGGTTAAACGAGCCAGCCCACCGGGCCTGGCTCGTTTTGACGGCTCTAACTCTAGTGGTGTTTCGCTACCTAGAATGATCCCTACTAGTTATCTGTAATTTTTCAGCAGTTTTTTCTATTTTGTGTCTTGCCTTTTCCATTTAAAAAAAATTAGGAGATTGATAATGGTATTGTTTTTTTTTTTTTATTTATGGAAGTTAGAATGATTATAAGAAGAAAAGTTATATGGGTGTTTTTTTATATAAAAAAAAAATGGGTGCTTTTTTAAAATAATACAAATAAACAAATTAATTATTACAGTACCTAAAAATTTAAAAAAAAAATTATATAAATGGTACACTTCTTTCACTAAGGAGTATTCACTTTTTGCTCTACCAATTATATAGTGTCATGTGACACTTAATATTTTTAATAAAAAAAATTGAAGGGTAAATTACACTTTGGTACCCTGTGGTTTGACCCTATTTCACTTTGGTACCCTGTGGTATTCTCCATTAACACTTTGGTACCCTTTGGAGCTATTTTGTAATTTTAACCATAACAAATTTTTCAAAAATTACATATTGACCCCAAAAAATTTTCAAAAAATTACAAATAGGTCCCTGGATACATATTATATAGGGACTAAAATGAAAAATTTAAAATTTTTTTGGGGTCAATATGTAATTTTTGTAAAATTTATTATGGTTAAAATTACAAAATAGCTCCAAAGGGTACCAAAGTGTTAATGGAGAATACCACAGGGTACCAAAGTGTCAAGTTTCAAACCACAGGGTACCAAAGTGAAATAGGGTCAAACCACAGGGTACCAAAGTGTAATTTACCCAAAATTGAAACTCAAATACTACTTAGCAACACGCTCACAGCGCTTGAGTCAGCATGGTGCAGTACAAATTTTTTATTTTTTCATTTTTTTTTTGCAACAGTTTAAAACTGTTGCTATTTTATTTCTTTATTTTACTTTTATTCTTTGCAACTGTTCAAACGGTTGCTTATTAGTAGTTTTCATTAAAACGTAAAAAAACAATTTATTTACTTAAGGGTTTAGGGTTTAAGGGTTTAGGGTTTAAAGGTTTTAGAGTTTTAGGGTTTAAGGACAAAAATGTTTTTTTGATTCTAATTTAATAAAATAAAATGCAGGGACCAAATTGGAAGAGAGTGATTTTTTTTATTCTTATGCTGATTTGGCAAAATTTGCTTATGTGGCACCTTGTTTTCTGCTTAATTGGTGCTGACATGACAGTTAACGTGCCACTTCAACACTTAGCACGGTTGGGTAACAGAACGTGCCACATCATCTTTTTTGGACGGTTGGGTAACAGAAGAACCATTTTGCAGCGAGTTAGCATAATTCAAGGACCGAGTTGTACACTTTCGTAATTCTAAGGACCAAACTGCCAGCGCCTGTAATATTTAGGGACCAAGATGCTAGTTTACTAATATAAAAATTATAAGATAAAAAAAAATCTTTTTGCCTAAATATACTATCCCATTTGATTATTGGCCCATGATGGGTTGGTGTATGAACCAACTCATTTGAAAATACCAAATACACGTGTACAAAAACAAAAATACCAAATATATTGAATAGATGTACCAAAATTGATAACGCATATACGAACTAACGAGTATTTAATGAAAACCAACCAATCTATCTGATACCAAAATGAAATTTAAGTCTTGAAATAATACTATTAACATGCAGCCAGCATACATAGCATATGATTAGAATTTAAATATAACCACAACATATTAAATATGTCACAGTTTGATTCAAATTTGAGGTTCCCTTTTAAATAACAGAAGTTAGTAATATTCCTGTACCATGTATCCTTGATACGAAAGTCACAAGAAAGCATAGAGGCTTGAACAAGAAAATTAACGTGAAGTGACATCTTTGTAGATGAGAAGTACACAAAATATAAGATAAAATTAAATATGTGTTGTTTATATTAATGATAAGATAATAAAAAAACTTTCATAATTTTTATTCTATTTGTAACATATTATTCATTGTAATATCTTTGAATTTGTGACGTGTAACTTTTCTTATTAGTGTGCTCAAATATATAGGTGTTTTGGTTTCTTATTTTTTAGTCAAGTTGCAAATTAGTTTGTTATCCTATTTATTTTTATTTTCATCCATTTTCCTCCGTTAACACTAACATTGCATATTGATGTGGCATGTTGAAAGCTAAAGTATAATTTTGGTCCCTTATTTTTGAGGTAAGTTGCAATTTAGCTCTTTATCTTATTTTGTTTTATTTTGGTCCTATATTTTTCTAAAAAAATTATTCATTAATCCCAACAACTAAATGTAGTCATATCTCTCATTTTAAATTCAGTTGTGACGAGTTCGGGGCCACAAATTATTCTTGATAAGTCCTTTCGTTATCCAATTGGATCTGTCAGCAAACAAGGTTAAATTATGCTCCAAAAGTGGACCAATCATTTCATAGTAAAAAAGTGAAGTTGGTCATATCTCTTGTTTCAAGTTTAATTCCGACAAGTTCAAAGTTATGTGTTACTCTTGGCTAGTCATTTTTCCGTCTAGTTGGAGCATTCAGCAAATGAGGTCAAATTGAGCCTAAAGTGAAAAATTATGGAAAATCATGTTTGGGCCCGATTTGATCTCATTTTCTATCAGTTCCAATTAACTGAGTAGAAAGTTGACTCATCAAAAGTAATACATAGCTTCGAACTCGTTGCAATCAGACTTTGAAATGAGAGAGATATGACCAATTTTGCTCATTTACTATGAAACTAGTGATCCACTTTTGGAGTCTAATATGATCTTATTTGTTGAGGCTCTAACAAGACAGAAATGACCGTCAAGAATAACCCATGCCTTTGAACTTATCACAATCAAACTTAAAACGAGAGAGATATGACTACATTCAATCATTGAAACCAATGAGTGAAACTTTTGGGAAAAATATAGGACCAAAATCGCAAAAAAAAAAGGGTTAGATACAAACTTACCTAGAAGATAAGGGATCGAAATTGCACTTTAGCCTTCAACATGCTACATCAACATGCCATGTCAACGTTAATGGAGGACGAGGGACAGGAATGAGAGTGAGACTAACAGTGAAACTTTTTGCAAAAATACGAGCCAAAAATGTTAAAAAAAAAAAAGATAATGGTTGATTTGTAATCTGACCAAAACATAAGGGACCAAAATTACACTTTGGCCTATAACTTTCTTTTAATGGTGGTTTTAGTAAATTTTAGGTTCCTTTAACTTCTAAAATCCTATATAAGGAGAATTTTATTATATGTGAATCCATTGTTTCAATATATATGATAATAAATACATATGATAATGTTCCAATTAGAGACCTTGTGCAATATCAAAAAAAGTTAGAGACCTTGTGAATGTAAATTACTCCTATTAAAAAATTTTCTCACTATAGCTGGATAATACTAGGGGTAGTCAAGACCCGGCCCAGCCGACCAGTTCGGGTCTAGCATTTTTAGACCCGGCTCGATCCGAGGTATACTCATTTTTTTAGAAAAAACTATTTTTTAAAATTTATACTATATAAATTTATATTTTTTACTACTAAATATCTTTTTAATTGTTGAAAATACATATGTATTATTATTTTTATCAATTTTATATTAAAAAAATACATAAATATATACTTAATCTTAATTAAATCAAAGTTTTTTTAACAAATAATTCAAATTAAATATATTTATTAATAAAAATATCATTAACTTAATTATTTCATCAATATATACAAGTTAAAAAATATACAAATTAAATAAATAGTTTAAATAAAATAGTAAAAATTTTGAAAAAAAAATTGGGTCGGCCGGACCAGGTCACCCCTAGATAATACATTTCTATGTCAAAACAAAAGAAAATTTAAGAGAGTACGCTAATTCTTCAAGAACTAAAGCTTTTCATCAATTTTTTTTTTATCCTCTTTATCCTTTTTTATCTCTCTTTGAATGGTTTGTTGTTCATAGTTGATAGAATGTTTGAATTAGTCTTCTATGTCTTTTAAGTTATTTTGGTATTGAATGTTTAAGAAATTTTATATTGTTTTTCATTTAGTTTTATTTTGATCTTAAATTATTGAATATGATTATATTTATCTTATTTTAAGTTTGAATGCGACGAGTCTAGAACTATGTATTTCGTTTGACGAGTACTTTCTCTATTGAGTTGAAGCTGTCAATAAACAAAGTTAAATTAAGTCTTGAAAATGAACTACTTATTTCATGTTCAAATAAATGAATTTTTATCATAAGATTGTTATTAACTTATTATTGTGTTTTTTCCCCCATTATTTTGTTCCTTACAAGATGTCTTCTACCTATGAAAGGTTTGCAAATAAAAATCAAACTTAAAAAGTGTAAAGTGTAAACTAACAATTCAATATTTAAAAAGTTAATATCTGGATCTTTGAAATATTAAAATACACAATTTTATTTTTTAAAAAATCAAATGATATATTTGTTAATTATTTTTATGTACAAAAAGTATATTGTTTAATTCTTTCAAAGATTAACAAATATAAATTAATTTCTTTCAAAGACTAAACTGTATATTTTAACTTTTTAGGAACTAAATTATCAGTTCAATAATCTTTCAAAGATTGATTTATTAGTTTACTCATTAAAAAAAAAGAGAAATAAAAATCGGTGCATTTTTTAGAAAACATACTATTTGATCCTTCAATTTTTACACTTAACAACAATTTGGTCTCTAAATAATGAAAATACACTATTTAGTCTTTAAATAATTATAAATATCAACTAGTTAGTCCATCAAGCCTTTCTTTGTTACTTAAATTAGTATTGTGCTTATTAAATGCACACGTGCCATTATTAAATGTCAAATATTAATATTATATGTACAAAATGAGGAAAAAATGACTAGGATGAGTCTCATTCTTACTCTTTAGTTACTTCTCTTAAATTTTGTAGTTGTAACAACTAGAATTCAAGAATACTATCATAACTTATAGACCAAAGTTTTATTTTAGTTCCTCAGTATGTTTTAAATTGATCTCTTAGTTATTTTTCGTTCCGTTTTGGCCCCTCAGTTTTTTAAAATGTTGCACGGTTAGTCCCTTAGCACTTTCTATCCACTTTTTTCGATAAAAAAAAAGAATAATAAACTTTCATCCCCCAAAAGTTTTAATTTTTTACATTAAGATCATTTTTCTTATATAATAGGATCAAAATGTAAGAACAAAAAATAATTTAAGATTATAATTGAATTTAAACAAAAAGACAATTTTTTTTCTTCCCACATCTCCATCTCTCTCTCTCTGTGTGCTTGTTCTCCCACATCGCCGGATCCTCAAGCTCCAGTATCAAACTCCCTCTCGCGAACAAATCCACCACAATCTCCGCGAATCCGTCCTTCAAACTCGCCTTCAACGCGTTTCCGATGTAAATGAAGAGCCTATGCGGGTGTTCTTTCTCTAATTTGGAAAGCAAGAAGTATTTCCGACCCACTTCGATGACTGACGGGTCGAGTTCCCAGCCGTGGACAACGAATTCCGGGAACAATTCGAGGATGAAGAGGGCGGCGGAACCAGCTCCGAAGTCGAGGATTCCGATGGGGCAAAATCAACAAACACCCACAAATGCATCACAAAATAGAACTAATTCTCATGAGATTCTCAAGCAAATAAACAACACTCATTCCAAGAAATTGAAACCTCAATACGAAAAACAAAAAAAAAATCGAAACCCACCTCGAATATGTTCTTCAATTTCCAAAATGACCCATCTTCTTCTCTCTCTCTTTAGAGAGAGAAGTTGTTTTTTTTTGTTTAAATTCAATTATAATCTTAATTTATTTTTTGTTCTTATGTTTTGATCCTATTATAAAAAGAAAATGACCTTAATATAAAAACTAAAACTTTTAAGTGATGAAAGTTTTTTTTTTCCTTTTTTTAACGGAAAAAGTGGATGAAAAATGCTGAGGACTAACGGTGTAACATTTTAGAATACTGAGAGATCAAAACAGAACGAAAAATAACTGAAAGACCAATTTGAAACATTGAACATAACTAAGGGACCAAAATAAAATTTTGGCCTAAGTTATAACTAGAATTCATCGGGTCCCTTCTTTTTTTCTTTCGTCTCGATCCCTTCTCTCCTTCCTCCAAACATGAGAGGCAAATGTTGGAATAAATGAGTAATGGTCAAAACTAGGGGTCAACACGGGTTGGGTTGGGGCGAGCTCGGAGAAAATCCCAGTCCAACCCGCACATCAATCTGCGGGTTGGGTTGGGTATTTTTGAAATTTCAGCCCGAATCAACCCAACTGGCGAGTTTGCGAGTTGGGTTGGGTCAACCCACGGGCTCACTTTTTTTTTTTTTTTAAAGAAGGCATAGATACATTATCAATCCAAAACTTCTTGACAACTTGACAATCTTTTGTTTTGGATATTTCAATTTGGCATCAAAGTCACGAACAAATTGTTTGGATGAAAGTACAAAGAAAGGGAAAAACCGTAGCATCAACATAGAAAATAAGGAAACAACCATAATCAATTTTTGAAGCAAAGTTGCAAAACATACCAGACAAATTGCAAATCACTTCTCAAACATTATTTACACTAAAATCTTAACATAAAAACCAAAACCCATGAAATAATTTTCAATATTACAACAAGGAAGATTTGAAATTTCTCTAAAAACCCAGCAACGAAGAAGAATCGAACACCGCCGGTGAAAAACCGAGGATCGACGGCAGCCGAGTTTAGATGACCATGAACGACGAGCAAAGCCAACAAAGAAAGTCGACTTGTCTTCAGCGGCAACGATGAATGACGATGATCGACTAGGCGAGAGATGGAGGAGGGTCGATTTTGCAGTGGTGGCCGACTGTGACTAGACGAGAGATGGAGGGTTCCAAGGACGAGAGAGTGAGTAGATAACGGCTGTGTGTGGAGTCAGATTGTAAAGGCTAGGTTAGGGTAAGTGACATTAATATTATATATACTAGTATGTCACCCGTCCGTTCGCACGATTCTTCTCTGAATTTTGTACATACCATCACACATATATTGATAACACTGGTATTAACATACATTGCACATATTATATTAGTAGCAACAATGTATAATCATAACACTGATATTAACAGACATAAGTTAGGTTTGATACTTATGATTACATATCCAAAAAGTTAGTAGGTTTGCTACCTATTATATTAGTTGATTAAAAAGATGCATATATGTAATTAATAAAATATATATATATATATATTATATATATATACGGGCTCGCGGGTTGGGTTGGACTTACAAACACTGAACCCGCAACCCAACCCGCGTAACCCAACCCGCGTACATGCGGGCTGAAAATTTTTGGATCAAACCAACCCACGAGCCCGAACCAACCCAGCCCGCGATTGGGGTTGGGTTGAATTTTGCGGGTTCGCGGGCTCTCATGCTCACCCCTAGTCAAAACAAGTCTTAATTTTTATGAGTTTGAAGTTTAATTTTTTATGAGTTTGAAGTTAATAGAAACAATTGTACTTCATTTTAGACTTAAGTTTAATTTTTTGACTAATTAGAATAAAGTGACATTTGATACATGATGTTTACTTTGGTCCATTATGTTTTAAAATGTTCAAATTGGTCCTTAATGTTTGCATAATGTTTCATTTTGGTCCTAACAATTGAATATGGCTTGTTTCAAGTTCAAACGTGATGAGTTTAGAGCTACGTATTGTTCTCGAAGAATACTTTCTCTATTCAGTTGGAGCCGTCAACAAACGAGGTCAAATCGGTCCTAAAAGTAGACTTCTCGTTTCATGGTCAAACAAACAAAGTTGATCATATCTCTCTCGTTTCAAATTCGAATGCGGCAAATTCAGAGTTACGAGTTCCTCTTAACAAGTTCTTTGAACTTGAAATGAGAGGCGAGAGAAATATGATCAAATTCAATAGTTTGGGACCAAAATGAAACAGTTTACCAACATTTAGGACCAAAATGAATCATTTTGCTAACATTTAGGACCAATTCGAACATTTTGAAACATAATGGACCAAAATGAACATTAAGGCATACATTTGGTACCAAAATGACCCTTTGACCTTCATATTATCATATTAATTGGTGAATAAAGAATGAGAAAACCTACATTTTGGTCCCTCAATTGTTACTGAGTTAACGATTTGGTCCCTGAATTGTGGGAAACTACAACTCAGTCCCTCAATTTTATACTTCTGTCTACGTTTTGGTCTCTCAGTTGTTAACAGTCAGTTAGTCTGATGATGTGGCCGTTAAGTGATGACGTATATAGTGAGTTGGCTTCCAAATCATCTGTCCTAGTCATATTTCATAAGCTAAAATTTTATTTTAGTCCCTCAAGTTTACTCAAAGTTCTATTTTAATCCCTCAAATTTTCACTAATGATTCATCATTACAGTCAAATCTTCTCTATTAATTAACACATTTCTTCTTGTTCTTCACATCATAATTTTTCTTTGTTGAGTCTCTCATTCCATTTATATTCTCCTCTCTCTCACTCTCTCTCAAAACTCCAATTATACATCTCCTTTCTCTCCCAAATTTCAAACTTGGATTCCAAAACTCCCCTCGGTCTCTCATTCCACATCCTCCCTGCCTTTCCTTACTCATCCTCCATTCTCATTCTCTCTCTTCTTCTTCCTCTTTCTCTTACTTTCCGTCCTCCACCACTTATCCTGCCCAGAAAACATCTTCCACTTCGTCTCCTCCTTCGCGCCGCCATTGCCAAATCCTTCCCATATCTCCGATTCCAGCTCATAAATTACAAGCAACTCTCTTGTCGTAGAATGTATATCATAAATTTTCTTTGTTGATCAATAGTCTAGACTTCTAGCGAAACCCCAGTTCGTCGAGTTGATGATGTCGTCGGGACTCGTGTGCAACGAGTTGATGAGTTGGGTGGCGTTTCACAGTGTGTATGATTTCAGGTACCGCCGAATTGCTGGGATTGGGAATGTGGAGGGAGTTTTTTTGGACCCAAATGTCATAAAGATTCTTTCCAAAACCATGGCTCAGCAAAGAGTGATGTGAAGAACAAGAAGAAATCAAGAAAGGCGTCAATTAGTAGAGAAAAAGATTTGATTGTAACCATGAATCAATCATCCCTGAAAATTTGAGGGATTAAAATAGAACTTTGAGTAAACTTGAGTGACTAAAATAGAATTTTGGCTTATAAAATATGACTAGGATAGATGATTTGGAAGCCAACATCACTTAAGGGCCACATCATCAGACTAACTGACTGTGACTGTTAACAACTGAGGGACCAAAACGTAGACGGAAGTGTAAAATTGAGGGACTGAGTTGTAGTTTCCCACAATTCAGGGACCAAATTGTTGACTTAGTAACAATTGAGGGACCAAAAAGTAGGTTTTCTCAATAAAGAATTAAATAGTTGAATCAGTTGAAAATTAAGGGGCTAATAGTAGTAGGTTCCAACAATCACTGAAGCCCTTTTCATTTCATGGAGAAATTGAGAAGGCTTGCGACTGAGATAGCCTACGTTCACAGTCTCGCTAAGCTTCCTCCACTTCAACGCTCTCTTGTTCCGTTCCTTTTCGCTGCCTCTTCTCTCTACAAACTCGCTCTTTCTGTTCGTCGATTTCTCTATCAAGTTGGTTTCTTTGAAAAGCACCGGTAATTCCTATTTCTCACTATTTTTTTGTTTTTGTTTTCCAAAATTTTGTTTGATCGCTAAGAAAAGGAAAATTAATGTCGAGTGTTATGCCTATTTGTCTGGAAGATTATCTGTACCTGTTATAAGCATTGGGAATTTGACTTGGGGAGGCAATGGGAAGACACCGATGGTTGAGTTCATCGCACGCTGGTTAGCTGATTCTGGGATTTCACCTCTGATCCTTTCAAGGGTATTTTCTTTTTCTAAATTTGTAGATGTTACAGGTCAATGCTGCTTGAAAGTTGATTGGAGTAGTTCAAATTTCGCTTGAGAGAACTTTCAGATTTAAAAATAGCCACATTTTTTAAAAAGAATATTCTTCCTCTTTTTTACCCCTGTAATCATTTTGATTTTTCTGAGATGCATATGGGTTTGAACCTACCATGTGACTGTTTTGTTGTTTTAACTGAATATAAACTTGTTTATCTAATATCTATTACTGCTATAAGTATGCACGTTGTTTGCTTTTTTTCTTCCCTCTCAAATGTGTTAATCTGGTTTGACCAATTCGGCCTGGTTTCTTGAGATTTCTGCATTAACTTGGGGACATTATCTTATGTAACATGTGTTTGGCTGACATGGTTTAGGTTCAGCGTAATGGATTGTTTAAATAATTCTACTCATTCAAAAAGAACAAAAAGAAGTTTCTAATAAATCTCAGTGTAATTTGATGATGTACTTTTGAATTAAGTGCTAAGTTGGTAAAATAATGTATTTGGCTAATTTAAATGGAACTGTATCCTATGTCATCCCAATTGACCTGGTGCACTTGTTACATAAGATAATTTCTCTGAACCTGTTTGGATCCCAGTGCTTTGAATTGGTTGTCAGACTCCCATTAGAACTTCGTAACCATGATAGACACCTCATTTGAATTTTTACTGAATGGGCAGAGACAGAGTTTTAAATGGTTTCACGCTGTGGGTGCTCCTCCTTAACTAGAAAATTGCAGTGATGAATCACTTTTATGGGGCCTTCGGTTATGAATTCGGACTCCTGCCACCTATGACCTTCCCTCTGTCACCACCACTTGTTTTCCCCTCTAAAACCTTGTTATATCTGCATATAGAGTAGGAGGGGTTAGGGAGATTAGAATAACTAGACCACTGAATTTTCCTCGTCCCCTACAACAGTTTACTAGAATTTTTCAATTAAAATTACCATCTCAACATCAAAACCTCCAAATTTATTGGCTCATGCATCCTGCAAATGTCAATAAAATATTCCAACTTTGCACTAGTAGAAGCATCTCATATCTTCCAAATTCGTCTGATGAAATAATCAAGTACATTAAACAAGGATCATTGAGAAAGTCCCTGATTGTGTATAAACAAATTCGCTACAATGGAGATTATTGTTTGGGCATAATCCCCTTGTTACTCAAAGCTTGTGCTTCTCTTTCATTCCTTGACTATGGGAAGGCATTGCATGCAGAGTCCATTAAGGCTGGTTCAGACGGTGATGTAATGATTGGAACTGCACTAATTGGTATTTATGCTAAGTGTAATGCTGTTCTTGATTCCCATAAGTTGTTTGAAACTATGCCTAAGAAAAATGTTGTTACCTGGAATGCCATGATTGGTGGGTATTTAAAATTTGGGGATACGAATTCTGCTTCAGTTCTATTTGAGAAGATGCCAGAAAGAACGACAGTAACTTGGAGTCAGATGATTGATGGGTTTGCGAGGAATGGGGACATGACCACAGCTAAGCAATTGTTTGACCGTGTTCCCCTTGATATGAAAAATACTATAACATGGACTGTGATGGTTGATGGGTATGCTAAAATAGGGAAGATGGAAACTGCTAGGGAGATCTTTGAGCAGATGCCTCATCGGAACTTCTTTGTTTGGTCATGTATGATTTCTGGGTACTCAAAGATAGGCAGTGTCGAAGAGGCCAAGGCCATTTTTGGAAGGGTTCCAGACCGGAATTTGGAGATTTGGAATTCCATGCTTTCTGGTTATGTCCATAACGGATATTTTGAGGAAGCACTGCAAGCATTTCTTGATATGCAAGCTGAAGGGTTTGAGCCAGATGAGATTACTGTTGTTAGTATCTTGTCTGCTTGTGCTCAACTGGGGCAGCTCAATGCTGGTAAAAAGATCCACCATCTGATAAGACATAAAAAGATAAAGATGAATAGGTTTATTCTGAGTGGATTAATTGACATGTATGGAAAATGTGGGGACTTAATCAATGCAATATCGGTCTTTGAAGAGTTTACTGAAAGGAACATCTTCTGCTGGAATGCTATGATGTCTGGTTTTTCCATCAATGGAAAGTGCTATGAAGTTCTTTCGTTTTTTGGCAGAATGCAGAAGTCAAATATAAGGCCCGATAGTATCACCTTTGTTGCTGTGCTCTCAGCTTTTGCACATGGGGGTTTGGTCAATGAAGCTTTGGAAGTGATATCCGAAATGGAGAGATCTGGATTGGAAATAAGCATCAAGCATTATGGATGCATGGTTGATCTCTTGGGGCGAGCAGGGAGATTAAACGAGGCCTATGAATTGATAAAAAGAATGCCAATGAAACCCAATGACACAGTTTTGGGTTCAATGCTTGGTGCATGCCGGATTCATTCAGATTTGAAACTAGCAGAACAAGTAATGAAAGAGATTAGTCCACAAAGTTTGGACTCGCTTTCTGGCGATGATTCTTACAATGTGCTTATGTCAAATATCTACGCAGCTTCTGAAAAATGGGAGAAAGCAGAAAGGATGAGGGTAGTCATGGTAAATGGAGGGTCTCAAAAGACACCTGGTTGTAGTTCAGTCATGTTCAGTGGCTTGGAGGATCAATGTTGTGTTGTTACCACATAATCACTGCTGTAGTTCAGTCTTAAAAGTTTTGATTATTGCTCCCAAATTTTTCAGAGAATGAACTTGATGTCTGGGATTATCAGAATTTTGTTTTTCATTCTGTTTTGTATTGTTTTCTTTTTCTGGTCGTTGATTAGTTCAGACTTCAGAGAATATAAAACTATGAAAAAAATTCTTAGTTAAGAGGCTTGGTGTAGAGGCTTAGGCTCTTTTTGTTTGAACCATAGTCTTATATTACTGCACGTGGTGAGTTATATAGTAGAATAACAACCTAGCGCACATTCTTATGAACTCTTAGTGTACATTTGTCATTGAGCTTTATAATTTCAATACGGAAGAAATTTCCTTGCTCTTTGAAGTAGGTTTTCTCAATGGCCCTGCAGCTACATTACTACCAAAATAGTGTTCTTTATCTCAATTATAAATATATCCCAAATTTTTCAAGTAATAGGTACTAGAAAACTTCTATCAGAAGGCACTGCATATCACGTTTGGCTCAACAGGGACCAGAATGGATTATTCACTTGCATAGGCAGCATGTATGAAAATTGAAATATGCATACTCAATAATCCACAGTCACCAGTTACCTGGTGCTCATGCTGTCTGATGCAATGGATGGATGGAGTATGTACTGAGACCCATAAATAATGCCTTTGTATTAACAGTCTCAGACTGATGGAGACTACTGTTAACTTGTTATAAACATTACTTCTGCTATGAGTTGAACAGGTAGAGAACTGGCCATACTCCATGTACCCTGAAATGATGACAAATATACTTGAGTTGCTGTACGGGAGTGGATCCTTTAAAGTGTAAATATTTTTGAAGTGTATGAAGTGTAGAGAGAGATGGAGAGAGAAAATTATATTAATAAAATAACTAAATTAGTAGGGTCCACATATTCTCTCTCTACACTTCACACACTTCACAAATTTTTACACTTTAGAGGACCCACTTCCGTTACTATACCCTAAGGTTGATTTTAATATCAATACTTGATGAGAAATGGAAAACTGCAGAGTCAATGTATGTTCAGTTCAACATTGATCAGCATGTTGCCTCACATAATCAATGTATAATGTATTAGTTATTCTGGCAGGGTTATGGAGGGGGGGATGAAGTCAACATGCTTCGAAGGCATTTACTTGGGACACCAACTAAATTTGGTATTGGTGCAAATAGAGTGGCTGTTGCAAGTCATCTTTTAAAAGAATATGGTTATATTGACATCCGTAAAAGTACATCCCATGAAAAACTTTGCATTAATCCGAAGTTGCAAGTTTATCCTGATTCTGAAAAAATTGGTGTTGTAGTTCTTGATGATGCAATGCAGGTATTACAATTCTTTTTCCTCCACCCTCCTTTTCCTTGATCTATTGTTTTATATTTTCGTCTATATTATTGTGCTGTGATTAAGAACATCTAATGTCCCAACTAAGACATGCTCCATTATTATATATATTCTCATTTTTGTTGGCTACACTTTTGAAATAATTTTTTTCTTGTAAAATTGTACAATTTGTACACAGCACAGCATTGGAGCTTGTGGCGAGATTTGGAGATTGTTATGATTAATGCAATAACTCTTTGGGGTAACCATCAACTACTGCCACTTGGACCATTAAGAGAACCCTTGACTGCTATTCGACGAGCGGATGTGGTTGTTGTACATCATGCAGACTTGGTATGCTAAAATTGATTCCTCATGTGCATATAAATTCTTTTAATTTGATTTTAGTTTGGCCAAAAAAAAAAAGTTGTGCTCATCTAAGTTGTATATAGGTCAGCTCATTAAAAAAAAAAATCATTAGCAGATTTAGAATTATTACACTATGAAGATAATGTTGAGAGATTCACAGGTTTCTGAAGATACACTCAAGTATATCAAGTCGATCATTCAAGGAGTCAAAGTGTCTGTTCCCATGTTCCTTACAAGAATGGATCCATCACACGTATTTGATGTGGAAAATATCAATTCCAAAATTCCTTTAAGAGTTCTGCATGAAGCTCTTGTATTATGTGTCTCTGCCATTGGTTCGGCTGATTCTTTCGTCAAGCAGATTCAAAAGGTATTTTTCTCTTTGTGTAAAAGTTGCTCCTCTGAGATGCTGAGAAGGTTTGAGCAGCAAGTCACACCAAGCGCACACATAAACTTATGCATTGCATAGTGCGTGAGGTAATTAGATTTGGACATGGGAATGCTGCAAAATCCTAACATACAAAGTAGAAATTAAAGAGACATGGATTCATATAAGCATATGCAAATAGTTTAAGTAGATAATATTTTATTGGCCATCTTAGGATGTTCTAACCTGTTCTGTTGAGTTCTCATAGTTCAGATTTCCAGACTCATGTTTGATCCAAAGGATTGCAAGAAATATGATGGAACAAACAAATGGATTGCATTTTTCTTTTCCAATTGAATGTTCAAATGGTGATTGTCTATGACAATATTTGTGATAGTTGATCAAGTTCGTACTAATTTAGGATGTGTAGAAACTTGCTGATGCTTTTACTGGTATCCAGACATGACAAAACAACAACCTGAATTCTCTTCCGTGCAACGAGGCGACCTTGTTAGTGTTCATAATATTGTATACCATTTATGTGGATGTTTTACTTGCGTTCTCTATAGTCTATACTTTTGTATGTTTTATTATCTCTAAATTGCAGATAACTTGGTGCAGATGGGGCCCCTTTATGTTGACCGCGTTGACTTTAGTGATCATCACATGTTTAGTGCCGAGGTATAATTTTTCTATTTTGATGTTTGAGGAAAATTGTTTTTGACACATGTCTGCAAATTTGAGCTACAATAATACAAAAACTTGAAGCACAATTTAAGCATTGAAGGTTGACTACTATGTTACTTCTAGTTATCATTGAAGGAGAAAATATAGAGGCAATTTTGTGTTTTTTGTTGAGTTCTTCAATAAAATTATCTAACGGGATTAATTTTTCTTCCCAGAAATCCTTATTGACTGAAGAGATTGTTCACTTGTTCCACTTTTATTGAAGAACTTGACAACTATTCAACGGACTTTATCTAAGTTTCGTCCATTCTTAAATCATGTTATGAATTCTGATTGCTCTGGGAATAAATAATTAATGAATAGTTAAATCTCTTATGTTGAATTAATCCAGGATATTGAGATGATTAGAGCCAGACTTGGAGAACTAGAGGGTGAATTCGGGTCCAAGCCAATTGTTTTAGTGACTGAAAAGGTGACTTGAAATATCTCATCGCCTTGAAATATGTATGTGTTTGTGTTTATAAGGGAAACATATAAAGAGACTACGTGAGAGTTGTTTATTGTAAGAGGTGAGGAGTCAATAATTATCCCTACTTATAGATATTTGAAAACCACTTTTTATTTTTTGCCCTTGTAGTTTTTGGAGTAAATTAATGATTTGGTCTCTGAAAGATAGTAGATTTCTCAATTTAATCCCTTAAAGATAAAATTGTAAGATTTAGTCATTGAAAGATGTAATTACAATCAATTTAGTCATTTTGTTAAATATACTAACTAATTACAATCAATTTGTCATTTTGTTAAATATACTAACTAAAATCTAATGACAGATCTATGTGGTCCTAAATTTTGTTGACATTATACTTAGTCATTTGAATTAACAACTTAACAAAAGGACTCAATTGATTGTAATCATATCTTTAAGGTGATAAATCTTATAATTTCATCTTTTAGGGATTAAATTGAGAAATTTATCATCTCTCAAGGTCTAAATCATTGATTTACTCAAATTTTTGTCTTGATCTTGAACTTCAATTTTGATGCAAGGGTGACATTGGCTCCTCATATGCATGTATGTGATCTGATATCCTAAATTTTTGTTCTTGCCAGGATTATGATAGGGACCCAGAGATCCTTAAGCAATTATCTCCATTTAAGGTGCTTGTTCTTTGTTCTAAATTGAAGGTGATGCCCTATAATGGAAGCACAGAGGATAGATTTAAGGAGTTTCTGAAGAAAAAGCTGAAAATAGAATTGCCTCATGGAAAGTAATATCAGCTTGTTTGTATGCTTTTCCTTAAAAGCATGTGGTCACAAAATATTCATATTCATAAGGCCCCTCAATGTTGCAGTTATGCTGGCTAACCTTTTTTTTTAAATTTAATTTAATTTTTGAACTTGTCAAGACAAGTTAGGTTAAATCTATATTCTATCCTATATCCTAAAAAGTTTATTCACTTAATTTTATGTAGTATACATCCTCTCATGTCTGTCTTATGTCCAAGATAAATTAATGAACCGTTTGAATAGTAGTTTAGAAAACTTCTTAATTTCCTAAAATTTACCAGTTTAAGTACTATTGTCAGGCAGACCATCCTGACTTTTATGATTTATCATTGCTTTCAGAATTTTTAAAAAAAAAAGTTTCCTAATGAACTAGAACTTATTGATGTTAAGATTCTGTATATTTTTATGTGTGAAAATTGTGTAGATAGTTTGGGTATGTCTCAAGTTTAAATTGAGCTGTGTATAATAAAAAGACTTTATTGGTAGAGGTAAAATTTATTTCAGTGATTTTTATATTTCAATAAGAATAGTTTTTGGCTATTACTTAATTACTTTGGGGATATCACTTGGTTCTTAAAAAAAAAAAAAGAATATTTTTCTTACTTTATAGAATATATATATATATGTTTTGCAAAATTCAAACTCAATTAATGATTTAATTCTTATTTTGTCAGGCCTGAAAATCATACTCAGTTCTCCAACTCTCAGGTAAAAACTATCTACTTTCTAACAAAAGAAAAAAAAAACTATCTACTTCAAGTATAATGAAAAGAGTTCTGTGTTGTGGGGGTGTTGGGTGTAAAAAAAGTTAACACTGACAATTTAAGGGTCATAACTCATATAACAGTGGAGTACTTGAGTCTTCTCCTTCTTCTGTACCAATGCTTTAATAATAGCAGAAATCTTAACAGTCAGATTCATTTATCATCTCTGATAAAGAAACCATGTATATATATATATATATGAATATGTATATGTATATATATATGGTTCCATGGCACCCAGAAAGCATAAAGTGAAACCAACATGGTAGTCAGGTGCAGAAGCAGATGCCTTCTTTCTTTCACTAAGTTGGGAAAAGTTCAAAAGTTCAAATTATTCTCTGTGGTTAAAGCAAAAAATTACAGGGATTCTTCTGCCCAAAAAGTAAAAAAGAAGGAAAAAGAAAATGTATGTGTGGTGGAGAAGAGATCATGATGCACCTTTTTCTTTTCCTGTTATGTTTTTTCTCTCTTGATTGGACAAGTGAAGGAAGGAAGGATGAATCAGGGCAAACTTTATGTGAATCAATGGGTCATTTCATTTTATTGAGGCTTATACATTATTGAAGTTTTGGATTGGTGATGCCAATTATGCTTTATAAACCCAAAATAATGCATCCACTAGATTGATTGGATGGTTCAATTACAAGTATTTTTTTTTTGGGGGTTAAAAAGGTCATTTTGATTCTAATCCTAATATTCATTTTGGTCCATTAGATTTTAAAATATTCAAATAGTCTTAAATATTGGCAAAAATTTCATTTTGATCCCAAACTATTGAATATAATCATATTTTTCCCCTTTCAAGTTCGACGAGTTCAGAGCTACGATTATTCTCAAATAGTACTTTTCAATTCAGTTGGAGCCTTCAACAAACGAAGTCAAATAATCTTGAAAGTAGACTGCTTATTTCATAATCAAACAAACAAAATTGATTATATCTCTTTCGTTTCACGTTCGAATGCGACGAATTTAGGCTACGAGTTACTTTTAACAAGTCCTTTAAACTTGAAATGAGAGACGAGAGAAATATGACCAAATTCAATAATTTATGATCAAAATGAAATATTTTACCAACATTTAAGACCAATTTGAATATTTTGAAACATAAAGGACCAAAATGAACATTAAGGCATACATTTAAGACCAAAATGACACTTTGACCTTTTTTCTAACATAATATGATTTTTCTTTTAGTTCTTTTTAAAAGAATTTATCTTATTTAATCTTATTTGTTCTCTAACTCTAGAGTGGTGGATATCATCGTCTTTATCAAGGTTATTAAAACCGGACCGGTCATTGAACCGGCCGAAGCAGCGGTTCAAGGTTCAATGGTTCAACTTGGGTTCAACCGGGGTCGGACCGTTAATAATTAAATAAATAAAAAATAATATATTTAGTTTAATATAATAAAAATATATAATAAACTCTTTAAATTTAAGCTGGATTGAGTAAGAAAGTGATTAATTAGGAGGATAAAAAATCAAATTTTGAAGTAAAAACTATTAAATAACGTATTATTTTGAGTCTAAACATAATAAGAAACAAATTTCTTTAAAATAACATCATTTTAATCAAGAAAAAGTAAAAAAAAAAAAATTAGAAAAAAACTGAACCGGTTCAACCTCAAAACTGGCCGGTTCAAGGCAGTTTTCCCGGTTTTTGACCGGTTCAGGCGGTTCTTGATCGGTTCTCAACCTGCCCGCTTTTTTGCTCAACTCGGACCGGACCACTGGCCGGTTCGCGGTTCAACCGGCTGGTCCGGTCCGGTTTTTATAACAGAGGTCTTTATAGTATTTTTCATACACATGATCTGAATTGACATCAAAATATTATATTTAAGGAACTCAATTATATACCAATAATATTGGATTTTGTTGGCTAAATTTTTATTTTACAAAAAAATAATAAAACTAAACAAAAATAAAATGGGCTGTTTTTGTGAAAAAAAATTTGTAAAATATCTTTTTCGGCCAAAACTTAGTATCTCATCAAATCTCTCCGATGCACCTTCTTGCAAGTTAGGCACATTTTTTTTTTGAATTTTTATTTGGCTTGGGTCAAAACAGTTTTTTTTTTTTTATATAATTAAACATTTGAAAAAAATGGTGAATAAAAGGCATGCCCCAGACTACATAATGAGGAGTGCGGACCTCACATTAGAGTGGCCTGAAATCAAGTTTGACCCATCATAACTATACAATGCAACAAAGGAAGACAACATTACATAATTCGAAACAAAATAAAAAGAAAATATAGTCAAGTAAACCTCTCTAGTTCTAGTAATCATGATAATGGCTTTCTGCGGAAAGACGTGTTGTCACCTGCGAATCGCCTCGTTCCTTAATCTCCCAATCACGTTCATGGCCAAGAGCACCGTAAGCCAAACTACAACGAACCTATCCGAATCCTTTTTTCAACATAGAACTCTAAAATTATGTAATTGCTTTGGTCAAATCAGTTGGTGGCACTAGTGATCATTATGTAATTGCAAATAATGTTTTATAGTCAGTCACAAATGTCCACATTACCAAGACCAAACAAAGATCATACACAAAAAGTTTTGGCTTTCAAGATAAATAAAAGCATAAGAGACAGCACCCTTTTCAAGCATGATTGTAAGAAAAACTTGCCATACATTTAAAAAGAAATCCTTTACCAAAAAAAAAAAATCCGATTTTATGATATTTACAAGTCAAATTTCTGAAATACAACAACATATTGTTGGTGTTTGAAAAGAGTATCATCAAGTATATTGAGAGTTGAGACTTTAAACAAAATTAAGCCTCTTAGAAAGATATTACAAGCACACTTCAAATATAAATATATAATATAATATAATTGTAAAACAAAAATATTTATATATTATTTTATTATTATATTACTATTTTGAATAGAGATATGTTAGTAATTGGGATAGAAAGTGTTATGAAATGATGTTGTAATGAAATAATATTTTTGTAATGAGTTTGTAATTAATAAACAAATAACTTTGTTGCACAGTAGTTTAAATTATGTATTGAAAATAAAGATAATAAGTTTGTAATAATTTTATAACCATTTCCAAACACACCCTAAGTTCTCCTTAGTATTGTATCTCAAGGTTTTGTTTAGTCTTGCTTTGTGCTATCAATGTTTGTAAGAATTGGTTGGATTATCTATTGGTCAGATTGAAAAACAAGTTGACTTATCTTACAAATTAGTTTAATTTTGGATCGAAAATAATTGTGTTGGACCGGTGAACCGTTAAAAAAAATCTAGTTCAATTAAAATATTAAAAATTTTATTTTGACCCTTCATGTATTAATATTTTTCAATTTAGTGTGTCAAGAAAGAAAATTTCTCAATTAATCCTTAAAAAATTACTTTTTTCTTTTTTTAATTTTAGTCCCTCTATAAATTATACTATTATAAAATTAAAGCCAAAGTGTACTTTTGGTCCCGTAACTTTTTTTGCTGCATATTTGGTCTCATTTTTGGGATAAGTTGTAAAATTGAACTCATATCTTTTGGTCAAGTTATAGAATTAGTCTCATATATTTGGGTTAGGTGCATAATTGGTCTTATATCTTTGGGTCGGATGGGACTGACAGTGAAACTTTTTACAAAGATATGAGACCAATCCTTCAACCTGACCAAAAGGTGCAACAAAGCAAAAGATAGAGGACCAAATTGAGACCTAAGCATAAGTTATGGGACCAAAAGTGCACTTTGGCCTAAAATTAACTATTTGTGATAAATTATCAATTTATAACTATTTATCATGATTATACTTTTAATATTTATATTTAAAATAATTAATAATTATTATTTATTACATCATTCAATTCAACTTGTTCAACTGATCAGACCATAAATAAAAAAATTTTGGTTCATTCAACGGTCCAGTTCTTACAACAATAGGCCTACCATATACTAAAAATGCTTTCTCAATATTTTTTTTGGCCATTGGTTTTTTAAAATTAGGTTAAAATGCAAAGAATATTCTTGGACTTTGGTCATATTGCAAAACACAGAAAGAACTCTTACTTTTGAAAAGTGACGAATGAGCTCCTTAACTTTTGATTGTGTAAAAAAATCCTTTTTGTTAAATCTTTCATTGAAAGTTCATTTTTTGGTTTGGATCAATATAAATTATAATAATAATAAAATTACAAAAAAGTTGATTTTTTTTAATAACAAAAGGACTTATTTGCACAAAATCAAAAGTTCAGAGAATCTTTTGTCACTTTTGAAAATTCATGGGTTTTTTTTTTTTTTTTACATAACAATACTAATAAGATATAGTATATAAAAGAGAAGGAAAAATAGTGGGAAATTATGAAAATATCTGAAAATAATATGGGTGTTGGTTATCCATTTTGATAGAGTATGTAGAGAGGGCCTAAGTCTTTTTTTTCTTTTGAAAAGTTGAGAGGGCCTAAGTTGAAAACGAACAAAATAGTGGAGCCCAAAATAAATGAGTGTGGAAAATAGAAGGCCCAAAATGGGAAATCGAAAAGCAAAATTTCAATGTGTCTACAAAATGCGGTGAGCGTGGATCGAACACGCGACCTTCAGATCTTCAGTCTGACGCTCTCCCAACTGAGCTATCCCCGCTTACTGATTATTTAAACTTTACATATTTATTTGTTGGAACTATACTCTTAGTACCTCCAATACATGCAATCATTTTCAGTTGTACCCCAATTTTTTTTTTTGAATCATTTATCTCCCATTTTTTTTTTTAATTTTTGTGTCAATTGTATCCCAAAATTTGGGGGTATTTGAAGGTACAATTGACTCAAATGTGAAATATTGGAGATATAATTGACTAAAAAAAACTTTGAAGATACAATTGAAAATGACAGCATATTTTAAGGGTACCAATAGTAACTTTGCTTTTATTTGTTTCTTTATGATTTATATCTTGCTTTCACTATATAAGTATATATACCCTATGTCACGACCCCCTAATGGAATCCGTGACCGGCACGAACCATAAGAAGAAGGCTCATGGCCCGTAAGCCTGACATTCTCATATACATAACCAAATGTAACATGATACATACATCTATTAATGACTACAATTCATTTTTCAAGGTACTGTCTTGTATGGAAACTTTTTGTAGAATTTCTCTTATAAATAAAAGGCTCCATAAAGTATTCAATAACTATTTCAACAATGAAATTCAAATAGAACTCTTCTCTCATGAAGATCCAGCTCATAATTAAATTCAGTACGACCCTGACTGTAAATCTAATGGAGCACAACTAGAGTCAAATGCCAAATACAAGTGAATCAAAGTCAGATGGAATAACCAATATACCCACACGAACAATATGTGGGACTCCAAGAGGCTGCTCGATCTAGACAACACTAAAAGATGGTTCCTGTAACCTGAAACTGAAAATGGTAAACAACGGAGTGAGTCAAGAGACTCAGTGAGTAATCCAACCTATTCTAGTCGTGGAGGGCAAGGTATCTCCACTAGTTCAAAATAACAATGCATTCACATAATACATCCATATCTCAATCATCACTTTTTGTAATCAGTCATCGTATAGTCAAATCCCATAATACAGATCACAGTTCGAATGATCATAAAAATCACATACTTGCACATTCAATGAAAATGTCATATAATCCGAATCTCTGTAATCATTCAAAATCATTTCGCAAATCTGAAATACATTTTAACGTAAAACCCATGGGTGGCGCCCCCGTTACTGGTGAGTGAGATCGAAGGTCCTGCAAAAGGTATATCCCGCGAGAACGAGTAACTCCCCACCTCTAGGGTCGGAGGCAGTCTACTCGTGGCACGTCCCCGAAAGCCTAGAACCATGCCCACCTCACATCCTGGCCAACGGATGGGTGACTTCGGGACCGAAAGCCTGGTTGGTACTTACCCAAAAGTCCCAACGACTCACCCACCAGCCAAAAACCATCTTTCAAACAACATCAAATCTCATTTTTATCAAAATATTTGTCAAAACATGATATCATCCACTTAAGTCTCAAATAAGCTTTTCAAACATATTTTCGTAAAAACTTTACCTTGCCAAAAACTATGCACCAAATATTTCACATAGGCATGATAAAACAAGTTCTAGAATAGAGAGGATACTCACCTGAAGGTCATGCACATGACCTAAAATCCACTATTTAAAATACTACCTCCAAACTTGAGGTAATTGCAGAGTACCTAAATTTGATAACAAACACATTCATCCTATTAGAATTCTCTTCACATATATAGTCACCAAGCGACTCTTAGACTTAGGGTGCGTTTGGCTTACGATTACAAAGTCATTATAATCCCATTACAATTTCATTATCTCCATTTTCATTACATAACTTAAGTTACAGTGCTATTTGGGTGTTTGTTTTTCAATTATAAAGTCATTACAAAAATTACCCTTCATTACAAACTCATTCCATTACATATTTTATACCCAATTACTAACATACCCCTACTCAAATACCTATAATTACCTATACTCTAATACAAATATAAAAAAACTATTTAGCAAAATAGTAATTTTCAATACCCTCATTTATTACACTTACAACTTTCTCTCTCCACTCATCATTTTTTTTTCCTCTTTTTCTTATTCACCTCCTCTCTCTCACATATATATTTTATAATTATAATATATATATACATTTCGGCCAAATATGTATATATATATATAATAATATATAAATATTTTTATTTTATAAAATATATTATATTATACTATATATAATTTATAATTTATATTAATTTAAAATAAATTAATTCAACTCATGTTATTTACATTTTAGTCCATGATATAAAATATATAATTCAGACGCCAAAAATATACATTTTGGTCTCTCCTCCAGTATATATATGGGTATACGAGAGAGGCAGATAGTGGAAGAAGAGTGGATGGTGCGATGTGCTCATGCGTGAAGATCAACGGTCATATTATTACCCGCAAAAAGACAAACCGTTTTGATTAATATATAATTTTTGGTCCCACATTTTTTTCGTGGATAACATTTTGGTCCTTCAATTTATTTTTTGGAGGAAAGTTTGCAATATAGAAACCCAATCATTGATGAATGCAATTTTTCACGGGTCAAGAGATATATTTCATTTTCGTAAGGACCGATTCGTTCAATTTATATAAAATCATAGACCAAATGGTAGGTTTTTAAAAATTTTCATGTTATTTACATTTTGGTCCTTTCATTTCATTACATAGTACTACTCCAACCTTCATCACAAATATTCACATCTAGCACAAATTCCGAGACAATTTCATTACCATTTCATTTCATAACCACCACAACCAAAAAGTCAAAATATTATTTTTTTATTTCTATCTATTTCCATTATCAATTATCAATTCTACCCCTATACAATTTAAAAAAACCCATACAATTATTTCAACCAACCACAATCATTACATACCCATTTTCATAATTTCACATCCAATTTTTTTCATTACATCTCAAACTTATCCAAACACCATTTTCATTACATTCTCATTACATAATTTTCTCATTACCATTTCATTACATAATTTTCTCATTTCATTACATACTTCTCACCCAAACACACCCTTAACTTTCATATTCCATAACCATCCTCAAGCTTAATATCAACAACTTTAGTACTACAACGAGTATAAGACACCAATTTAACTCTAAGAGAGCTTGGGTTAATATTTGAGAACTTTAAACAATCTTTTATCAATAATCAAATCTTTTAAAAGGTTTATTACTAACATTCCAGTAAGCAAGGTTGAAAATCCATACTTTATAACACCAACCATGATGTAGAAATCTAACTTTTGCATTTCAAATACAATATTATAGTCACAAGATTCTCCATAATTCCAAAGGAAGCCATATAGTTCAAGAAAACCATCAAAATCACTCTTAGGGACCAAATTGCAACTTTAAAGTTTATACACGATAACCAAGTTTCAAAATACTCACTCCAAGTTCAAGTTGATGATATAGAACTCGTTAGAATCTTCCATTAAGCTCAACCAAACCAATTAAAGTTCAAAATCCCCAATTAAAGTTTACCCCCAAAACCCTATCGGATCCCCTAAAACCATGATGTTGAAGTTAATCACCAAACCAACATGTTAGGATGTTAAAGTGCACCAAAATTTGTGATTTGTGGTAGGAAATTCCAAAAGCAAAGCAACACTTAAGAAAATCGCACCAATGTGAAGGAAAAAGGAAGAAAGAAACGCACCACTTGGAGAAAGGGAAAGTGGTGGTTGATGGTGGGGTGGCGGAGGTGGTGGCGCGATGTTCTGGACCAGCGACGGTGATGGGTGGCTGGCGATTGGAGTGGGAGGAGGAGAGAAATGAAGGACACCAAGTGAGGGAGAAGTGTGTAGAAGTCACAGGAGAGGGGGAAGGAAAATCAAGTTCATGGCTTCTTGGGTAAAATTTCTTTTTAGTCCAAAATAACATATTTACTTCAAAAATAGTCCCTTAAAACATGAAATTTTAAAAAATAGAATCGTTGGATTTGTTCCGAAGAGTAGATTACAAATATATGAATTGTTTTTGAAAACTTCATTTTTACCAATTATCATTTTTTACTCAAAAATATTCTGTTACAGTGTCAAAATAAAAGTCAGATAAAATTTAAAACAATGTATGCTCCCAAAACATAATCACAAGCTCAGAATGACCTCTAGATTCACTATATAAACTTACTTCAATCAAAATACTACGTCTAATATTATCTAAAATTTATTTGGGTATTACACCCTATCCCGTCCACTGCTTGGTTCTTAATCTTCGGATTTTATATTATTATCCACATCAAATAAATTTGTTGAAAGTTTTAAACAAATAAAACAATGCCATATATGAGTGTGGAAATCTAATGATTTTTCTGAACTATTTTTACCTATATTTAAATATCACTCAATGCGTGATAGCAACATGTTATCCAAACATAAAATAAATGAAAAACATCTTTGTGAGTCGTTGTGAAGGAAAATAATGAAGAAGTACCAACTACAAACTCATACAGCAAAACAAAGAATAGATCAGATATCTATTTAAAAATTAGTTAGTTTCACTATCTCTTGTTTAATAATTAATTAAGGAGTCAATGATCCTATCTTCATTATAAATTAAAGGGTCCACATAGTTAACTCCAAAATATCACTAACCTTATAATATTATATGTAATTTAAAACTAAGACTTGAATGAGATCAGCCATGAGGTTTACAATGGTTTTTTTATTTTTAAAACTAACCCATTACGTTGCTTTAGGACTAACAAATTAGTATATAATTGTATACGTTGCTTTACGACTGTCATTATGTATCAAATAATTATTGGCTGGTTTTTTAAATAATCAAATTGTTTTAATAAGTATCCATTAATTTTAAAATAATTTATTAGTAAAGATATAAAGTTTGAGTTCCATCACTTTATAGTTTTTTTATGTAAATTTTATATAGAGTAATTCTTCTGACCTGCATAGCTTATTTGATAAATCATAGCTATGTTTTTATCTTTTTTTTTCGAGTAAATAAATAAATTATATATATATATATAAGTTAATAATTCTTCAGACATAGATAGAACATTAACAGTTTAACACTCAAGTTAGACATTTAATATGTCACATATGTATTTAATATTTATATGACTTGAAGGATTTTGAAGTTCCAAAATCCATTTTAGGATCAAAATATAAAACATAAAGTGACCGAAAATATAAATAAGCAGAAAATACTAATCTGGATACTCCGCTAGCCACTCTGATCTATTAGATAGTATGATATTTATCTACACAAGACAAATATGATCTTCCAAAACCAAACGCAATAAAAATCATGATTGAGAAAAGAAAAATTAAGAGAGGTTCTTAATTAAGAACTTCTCAATAGAAAAAATCTCATTAACAAAGCAATTGGTGAGAAAACACTCAATTTATAAGAGAATAAGAGAGATAAGAAACCAAACGCAGGCAATAGAAGTATGTTAGTAATTATGTATTTATTGGAATGAAAAATTTTGTGTTATTAAAAAGATATTGTAAAGGAGAGTTATTGATGTATAAAAATTAGGGGAGTGGATGTCCTCAATTATGGGAATAATAAAGTAGGGTAAAGTATGAATCTCAACCATCCATTTTATTTTTAGTTCAATTCCCAATGACAGTTGAAGGAATGGATGGAGGAATGAATGGTTGAGATTCATACTTCACCATAATTTATTACTCTCTGAGCAGATCCACCCCAAAAAATTAGACAAAAAACACTGGAATTCCAATAACATATTAGTACCGGGTGCTATTGGTGCCATCAAGTCATCCCAAAAGAGGCCCCAAAACCAAAGATACAAACACCAACAGCGAAAGAAAAGCGACAAAACAAAACATTACAACTAGGGGTGTTTATTGGGTTGGGCTAACCCGCCAACCCGTTAAAATCAACCCAATCCACTAGTTTGGGTTGGGCTGGCGGGTTGATTTGGGTTCAAAAAGTTGAGCTCGTTGTGGTTTGGGTTGAGCTGTGGGTTTCAAGATTTTGAGCCCGCTCAACCCAAACCAACCTGCCGGCCCGCAAAATATTAAATAAAAAATAAAATTAATTTTTATTTAGTTAAAATTCTATTTTAATATCACAAATAATATTATTTTTACAATTTGGTCAATTAATAAATTTTTATTCTTAATTTAGTCCATAAAAAACAAATTGTGAAGGACCAAATTAAAGAAAAAAATTTAAGAGAGACCAAATTTTTTATAAAATAAATATATAAAAAAAAAACTAGTATGGGCCAACCCGCCAACCCAACCCAAACCAACCCGCCACTGTTTGGTTTGGGTTGGTTTGGGTTGACTCAATTATTTTCTTTAGCCCAACCCAACCCAATCTGTCAAATAAATTAGTGAGCCCGAATCAACCCGCCCTAAACCCAACCCAACCCAACCCAGCCCGTGAACACCCCTAATTACAACCAACCCACAAGAAATACACCAACAAAAACAAAGGCCAAACTCAGCAAACACCAGAAAATGATTAAACTTTAGACTTTTACATCATATTAATATTCTTATTTCAGTAATTAAACTCTAAAATATTTAATTTTATATCTAAAATCTTATGATTTTATAAAAACTAAGTTATATATACGGTAAATGTGATTATTTATAAATGATTTAATTAATTTATTATGATGAATCATAGATTAGATCAAATATTTAGAAAATG
The DNA here is from genome assembly GCA_003254925.1 of Chamaecrista fasciculata. Lineage (NCBI taxonomy): Eukaryota > Viridiplantae > Streptophyta > Magnoliopsida > Fabales > Fabaceae > Chamaecrista > Chamaecrista fasciculata. The sequence continues at coordinate 141,382 of QANZ01001923.1, forward strand.
AAAGAATAAAATTGCCGAACGCAATTAATAAATTGATTAAAGAAGTGACTGACGTTAACGTTGACGTGTTTTTATATATAACCAAGAAGCCTTCTTTCCTTGGTGTCTCTTAAGTCTTCATTTCCTCTTAAGACTATTGTTTTTCTTTCTTTTTTTTTTTTCTTAAATCATGAGTTTTTTTCTACGAATCCGTATAGGGATATAAGTGAAGATTAATTTTATTCGAGTTGAGAGCAATTAAGAGTGTGAAAAATGAAGGAGAGTGGAGAAAGAATACTACAAAATTTGGTGTTTGCTGTTAATGGCATGAGATTTGATGTCTCCTCTGTGGATCCTTCAACAACTTTGCTTCAGTTCTTGCGCACTCAGACTCCATTCAAGAGTGTCAAACTCGGCTGTGGTGAAGGTCATTCTCTAAAATTCTTCGTTTTGTGTTAACTTGTTTTTCAAACGAGTAAGTTAACAATTTAGTCCTTGAAAGATTATCGAGGTGAGAACTTGGTCTTGAAAGATTAAAATGTATAATTTAATTTTTAAAAGATCAAAACAGTATACTAATTAATCTTTTATATGAATTAAATAATATATTATTTTAGACTTTTAGGGATTAAAAAGTATATTGTTTTAATCTTTAAGGGAGTAAACTGTATATTTCAATCTTTCAGGGAATGAATTATTAGTTGGGTGATCTTTTAGAGACTAAATTATTAGTTTACTCTTTCTCAAACTAATAATTTGCTTTGAAATTCTCCTGCTTGACTCTCAAATCTCAATCATATCATATATTCTTCTTGGGTAAATAAACAATTAGTGATATTTGAAACATCATCGTGATTGACAATATAGTTCTTGAAATATTAAAATATATAGTTAAATATTTGAAAAATTAAAACAATATAAATTGTCATTTTTGAAAAATTAAAACGATATATTATTTTTGTTGTTTTATTTTGATCCTCAAACTATGGGGTTAATTTAATTTTGGTCTTTAAATTACTTTTTGTTTTGGTTTTGGTCTTCAAATTATGGGATTAATTTTATTTTGGTCCTTAAATTATTTTTTGTTTCATTTTGGTCCTCTTAAAACTTGATTTCATCTGGTTTCTATTGTTATTTTTAACTTGGAAAATTGAAATGAATTATTTCTCACTTATATGTGTTATAATAAGCGAGTTGACAAAGTGAAAAAGAAAAATCTTCATTTTTTGTCACAAAATTGAAGATAAATTTATGGATGATTTCTCTTTTAAAGAGTAAAAAATTTTCTATCTCTCATTACCAAATCACTTATTATAAGTTTGCATACCTCAAGCCAAAAAAAAAAGTTTGCATACCAAAAAGAAATAAATTTATGGTTGATTTTTCTTTTAAAGAATGAAAAGTTTTCATTTTCTCTTTTTCAAATCACTTATGAGTTTGAGGACCAAAATGAAACACATATTAAATTTTGAGGACTTAAACATAACAAATGTAAAAGTTTGAAGACCAAACTGAAACAAATGTGAAAGTTTGAGGACTAAACGGAAGAAAAAATAGTTTGAGGACTAAAATGATACTGATCCTATAGTTTAAGGACCATAACGGAACAAAAGATAGTTTGAGGACTAAAATGAAACTAATCCTATAGTTTGAAGACCAAAATGACCATTTAACCATCATTTTAGAGTAGTCTGAAATCTGAATGTCTGATATACTGAGTGCATAGATTAAATGAATGCAGTTATTTCAGTGCTTGACTTGAACATTTATACTCGTTACAATTTAATTCCTTTCCGAATACCTAATTTTAATGTGATGCCCTCAAAATCTCAGCAACATACTTGATCTGTTGATCTAAAACAACTTAAATACCTCATTGTGAAAGGCAAGTTAACGCATGTCTACATCAATTTTCTTTTTTCGTTTTTTTTTCTTTGCCAAAACAGTTATTTTTGTAATTTGTTCAAATTTTTTATTATTTATTTATTCATTTTGTAATATGATACAAACTAAGATTTAATAATTAGGTCAAAGGGTCATTTTGGTCCTAAATGTATGTCCTAATGTTCATTTTGGTCCATTATGTTTCAAAATGTTCAAATTGGTCCTAAATGTTGGCAAAATAATTCATTTTGATCCTAAATATTGGTAAAATGATTCATTTTGGTTGTCTCAAACTATTGAATTTTGTCATATTTCTTTCAACTTTTATTTCAAATTCAAAGGACTTGTTAAGAGGAACTCGTAGCTCTGAATTCGTCGCATTCGAATTTGAAACGAGAGAGATATGATCAACTTTACTTGTTTGACCATGAAATGAGCGGTCTGCTTTTAGGACTGATTTGACCTCGTTTGCTGATGACCACAACTAGATAGAGAAAGTACTCTTCGAGAACAATATGAAGCTCTAAAATCGTCACGTTTGAACTTGAAACAAGTCATATTTAGTAATTTAGGACCAAGATGAAACATTTTGCAAACATGAGGGCAATAGTTGATGTGGTTTTATGGTTTTGAATGTTTTTCTTGGTGCATATATAACATTAGTTGAAGCTTGGTGTGCTTCTTTAAGATATTCTTAAATTTGCTTGTGATATTCTTTTTAGTCTTGTCACTTGAGAGCTAGGAATAGGATGATACTCTCAACTGTTTCCAATTGTATCTTTGGCTTCAAGCTTAATTTTTTTGACTTCATAATAATAGAAGGCTAAAATGTATTGTGCAAAAACTCTCTTAAACTTTGGAAAATGTCGGAAGACCTTTTAAACTTTCGATTTTGTGCAAACAATCCTTTTTGTTAAAACTTTTATTTAAAAAAGAAAGAAATTTTTAATTTTTTGGATACCATTAATTACAACAATAGTTCATTTTAATTTTTGATCAATATAAAGAGTTGTTTAAGTGAGAAAACTTTAACCTTAATATATGGAGTTGTTTAAAGAGAAAACTTACTTGTTGGTCCCAAAATTTATACACTTTTTACTATTTAGTCCGTAAATAATGGAAATACATGATTTGGTCCCTGAATAATGATAAATGTGAACATTTTAGTCCATGGAAATGTCCTTTGTTATTTGACATGGTGACATGGATGTTACATGTACATGTGACACCATTAAATGTCACCTTTAATTTTCTAATGCATATCCATTAATAATAATTTGAGGAACATATCTAGATCTTCACACCCAGTCATTTGGAGGCATTTTTAGGGTTAGGGAAGTCAACAAAGATTCACAATGCAGCGTCCAATATTCATCTTCTTCTTTATATTTTTCCTCCCCTTAAAATCCTAAATATAGGTTGAAATTGTGGGAATGATAATAGCCATGATAACTACGGTGATGGCACAACTATGGGATTTGCGGGACCACTAGGGTTTGTTCAATTTGAGATTTTCTTTTGAGATTTTGTTCTTTTGATGGGTGTTGTTTTCCTTTTAGTATATCCATCTTGGTTCACATGAGTATTTAATGGGATCACCTCAACATTCAACATCCACGTCAATTGATTAGATGACAATTAACGTTACAAGGACTTAATAGTTTACAATTGTGATTATTCAAGGACCAAGTCTTGTATTTCTATTATTCAAGAATTAAATTGTTGACTCAACATAAATTTAAGGACCAAAATGTAAGTTTTTTTTTGTTTTTACAACAAAGTTCATAACAGAATTAAGCTTTCACTCAAAAGGATCAAGTTGTTGTTTTTTACTTTCACTGAAATTTTCAACTTGATACTTCAAGTTTCTATCTGCTTGGTTTCAGGTGGTTGTGGCGCTTGTCTTGTTTTAATTTCAAAATACGATCCTATGCTTGACCAAGTTGAGGATTTTACAGCAAGTTCTTGCCTCACACTGCTTTGTAGTATACATGGGTGTTCAATAACAACTAGTGATGGCCTTGGAAATAGTAAAGATGGCTTCCACCCAATTCATGAAAGGATTGCTGGATTCCATGCCACTCAATGTGGCTTTTGTACTCCGGGAATGTGTGTTTCACTCTTTGGGGCTCTTGTCAATGCTGAAAAGACCAATCGTCCAGAGCCTCCTATTGGTTTCTCAAAAGCAACAGTAACAGAGGCTGAAAGGGCTATTGCAGGGAACCTTTGTCGTTGCACCGGTTATCGATCCCTTTCAGATGCTTGCAAAAGTTTCGCAGCTGATGTTGATATGGAGGATTTGGGATTAAACTCATTTTGGAAAAAGGGGCAAACACATGATGAAAAGAAAAGTAGGTTGCCTAAATATGATCCCAACCACAAGAAGAGTAAATTTCCCGAATTTTTGAAGGAGGTCAAGTCTGATGTGTTCTTGGCTTCTGAAAAACATAGTTGGCACAGTCCTACCAATTTAAAGGAGTTACAGAGTTTCTTGAAGCTACACCATGCCAATGGAGCCCGGATGAAACTAGTTGTCAGTAATACTAGTACTGGCTATTACAAAGATACAAAAAGATATGACAAGTACATCAATCTAAAGGGCATTTCTGAACTCTCAAAGATTCAAAAAGATGGAACAGGGATTGAAATTGGTGCAACAGTGACTATATTTAAAGCTATTGAAGCTTTAAAAGAAAAGAACAAAGGTGACTTACTCTCAGACTTTGATATGATACTTGAAAATATTGCAGATCATTTAAGCAAAGTTGCCTCAGGGTTTATTCGAAACACAGCCAGCATAGGTGGAAATTTGGTGATGGCCCAGAGGAATAACTTTCCTTCTGATATAGCAACGATACTTCTTCCTGTGGATGCTATGGTTCACATCATGAATGGTACACAATTTGAATGGATTTCATTGGAGGAGTTTTTGAAAAAGCCACCAATTGGTTTTGAAAGTGTGCTTATAAGTATTAAAATTCCGAGCTGGAGATCTAGTAAAAGTGCCACTTCAGAACACACAAGTAAAATTCTATTTGAAACTTTCCGAGCTGCTCCTCGACCCCTTGGAAATGCACTACCCTACCTAAATGCTGCTTTCTTGATTGAGGTTTCTCCAAGCAATGATTCTAGTGGAAATGTGGTTGATACTTGTAGGTTGTCTTTTGGTGCTTATGGTACTAAGCATGCAATTAGAGCAGAAAAGGTTGAGGAATTTCTAGTAGGAAAGCTGTTAAGTTCTAGAATAATATATGAAGCTATCAACCTTCTTAAAGATATTGTTGTACCTGAGGATGGAACTTCAAGAATTGCTTATCGCTCAAGTTTGGCAGGTAGTTTCCTATTTAAGTTCTTAAGCCCCTTAATTTATAGTTCTTCTGAAAAAGTTGATAATTACTTAAATGGGTATAATGGTTCATCAATCAAAAGGGCTTTTGACTTAAAAGAGAATAATGGGCATGTGCACCATGATGAAATTTTGGTAAACGGGAGTAATGGGCATGATAAAATTCTGATAGAAGAAAACAATGGGCAAGTGACTTTGCTATCATCTGGAAAGCAAGAGATTCCAGTAGGTGATGAGTATTGTCCCATTGGTGAGCCTATTACGAAATCAGGAGCTGCATTACAAGCTTCAGGTCTGTTTTGTACTATCAAGTTACATATTGATTTGACAACTTCTTTTCTCTATCTTTATAGAATTTGAAAGTAATAAGCAATTTATGATTTTACATCATACATATGGCATGTTTATTTTGAAATAACCTTCATTCTATATTTAGCTTTTTGGACCATGACAAACTATTGATGCTGAAGTACTAATTTGAACATATCATTCCCTTTCTCTTGCTTTGAAGCACTATTGATTTAATAACTAAATTGTATTCTACTTTTTCTTGTCACCCTTTATTTGACTTTGAAGTCTATATTTATAGTGATTGGATTTTGTTTCTCCGGCTCTTGAGTTGAATATTTTTACTTCCTAATATCATTGACTACCATCTAGCTGATTTCAAGAATCAAATAACTATTTTTTTTAAAAAAAACTATCATAAATTTCACTATCAATACTAAACTAGTCATTTTCTGTTAAACTAAGCTTATTTTCTTCTTTTTGTTGTCTTCCAAATATATTTGGTCATACACAGCATCATGAAATCTATTTCATAAGACTAACATATTATATGAATAAATCATATAGGTGAGGCTGTTTATGTGGATGACATTCCTTCGCCACCAAGTTGCTTATATGGAGCATTTATTACTAGTACAAAACCATTGGCACGAGTAAAAAATGTAAAGATCAAGCCTGAGTTGTTGCAAGATGGAGTGAGGGAAATTATTTCTAGTAAAGACATTCCTGTGGGTGGGGAAAATGTTGGGTATAAGTCTATATTTGGTGTTGACCCTTTATTTACAGATGAGATAGCTAGATGTGTTGGTGATCGCATTGCCTTCGTGGTGAGTGGTTGACTCTCTCACTTTGGTTCATTTAACATGAGATTTATTTATTGTAACTACATGATGCTCCTCCCTTTTAGTGATCAGATGAATTTATTTAGGTTGCAGATAGTCAAAAACTTGCAGATATGGCTGCAAACTCTGCAATTGTTGAGTATGATTGTGAAAATCTTGAACCACCTATTCTTTCTATGGAAGCGGCCGTTGAAAGATCTAGCTTTTTCGAATTTCCTACTATGGCTTATCTAAGCCAAGTTGGTGAATTATCAGAAGGAATGGCTAAAGCAGATCACAAGATTCTTTCTGCTGAGGTACAATGAGTATATGAACTTTTCATATTTGTATATTTCTATTCCCTCTCCCATCACCCCTTTGTGTAATCTAATCCTTATGCTTAATTTGAATAAAGAAGAATATGTCATCTGTCAGTTAATTATATCATCAAGCATATTCCTTATTAACCATTAGATTCTTTTTTCTTTCAAAATGTATAATTGTTGTCTATACTTTGAAAATTTTGACATGTTTACTATATCTTTTTATTTCATATAATGTGAAATGTAGATAAAACTTGGGTCTCAATACTACTTTTATATGGAGACGCAAACTGCTCTTGCCATACCAGATGAAGACAGTTGCCTAGTGGTTTACAGTTCATGTCAAGGCCCAGAGCATTTGCATAGCACTATAGCAAGATGCCTAAATATTCCCGAGCATAATATTCGTGTAATCACAAGAAGAGTTGGGGGAGGTTTTGGTGGAAAGTATACAAAATCCTTTCAAGTAAGTTACTAGTTTTGTATTTCAATTCTTTTGATATTCTTAATTTATTGGATCCCTATCAATGTAATCAAAATGATCATACATTTGAAGCAGTATAAATCGTTTAGTTTTCAAAAGCAGGAAATGAATGCAAGAGTGGGAAGGAATTGCATGATAATAATACTAAAACCAAAAGGGTAATGAGGATAAATAATGATTGTTGCAATTTGCTTTGAAAGAACTAGCATAGAACTAAAGATTTTAGATGCAAGATACCTGATTTTTGTTAAGCAATATCACTTTACCATGTTATATTGCACCTACCATGTTATAATGTGTACTCAATTTTGTTATTCTAGTCATCTAAGACTATGAGGTTGTGTTAGAAATGGTGTTATCCGTTAGCCATAATGTAAGATAATATTTCATGAGAAGGTATCAGTCTGGTGTAAGCTAATTGATTCTTTTGTTTATTGTGAATTTCCTTCATATTTCAAAATATTTTGTACCTTAGCCACTCTATTATTATAACAGTAAACAACTTTTATAAGTCCAACATTGGAAATTAAATATTATATTTGTAGTGTTCAAGAGAAGTATGACGTAAGTACTTACAATTAGATCTTTCAGGTTGCGACAACATGTGCACTTGCAGCACATAAATTACGCCGCCCAGTCAGAATATATATGAATCGGAAGACAGATATGATCATGGCTGGAGGAAGGCATCCTATGAAGATATCATACAATGTTGGATTTAAGAGTAATGGAAAGATTACTGCCTTGGATATTAAGATATTTATCGATGCAGGGATCGATGAGGATATATCTTGTATAATGCCAATTTCCACTATTGGAGCATTAAAAAAATATGATTGGGGTGTTCTAACTTTTGATGTAAAGGTATGCAGAACTAATCTTCCTAGTAGGTCTGCAATGCGAGCCCCTGGGGATCTTCAAGGATCATTTATTGCTGAATGCGTCATAGAAAACGTGGCATCTACACTTTCATTAGATGTAGATTCAGTCAGAAACATTAATTTTCATACATACGAGAGTCTTTGCACTTTCTATAAGAGTCATGCAGGTGAACCTCTTGATTATACATTGCCTTCCTTGTGGAATAAGTTAGCTGTTTCTACAAGCTATGACCAAAGGTGTGAGAAGGTGAAAAACTTTAATAGGATTAACATTTGGAAGAAAAGGGGCATATCTCGCATACCTGCTATGTATGAACTAACTGTGAGACAATCACCTGGAAAGACAAGTATTTTAAGTGATGGATCTATTGTGGTTGAAGTTGGAGGTATTGAATTAGGTCAAGGTCTTTGGACCAAGGTGAAACAGATGGCAGCATTTGCTCTTAGTGCAATCCAATGTGAAGGATCCAGAGATCTCATCAATAAGATACGTGTTGTACAAACTGACACTTTGAGCATGATTCAAGGTGGGATCACTGCTGGTAGTACTACATCAGAGTCAAGTTGTGAAGCAGTCAGACTTAGTTGCAATGTCTTGGTTGAGAGATTAATGCCCCTCAAGAATAAATTGCAACAGGAAAGGGGTTTTGTGAACTGGGAGACACTTATTTTTCAGGTAGATACCAATAAATGAGTAAACATATATATATATATATATATATTGTTCCTTAAATGGTGCACAAGTTAACAACGTTATACTAGAAAGTTTAATTAGTTTACACTCTTTAATTCGTGAAGGTCATGGAATTAATACATTTTAGTCATTTTCTCCATGGGGAATAAACTGTATTGTCTCCATGACATCTAAGAATTAAAGTGTGTAATCTAGACTTTCAGGGATTCAATGCCAACTCAACTCGTGTATCTTTCAATTATCAAATTGTATGTTTTTTCCTCATAAAATTAGATAACTCTTTTGGCATGTCATTTTGGGTCATTTTGATTTTTTTTTTTTTACTTTTGTCTATTTATGAATAATTTTTAAAATTTGATTTTGAAAATGTGTTCAACAATATAAAAAGAAAATAAAATCTGTTTGAACAAAATTTATTTTAAAAATTGTTTTGAAAATAAAAAATAAAAATATATTTGAAAATTTTATTTTAAAAAATGAATTTAAAATGGGTTTGCATTTAATTACAATTGTATAATTAGTGAAAATCAACTACTGGCATTTTTCTTTTTTTATGAGAACAAAATACATATAACTTGTTTTTCATTTTTGAACTTTATAAACAATAGTTTTTTGCTTTTTAAAAATCGTTCTAAAAAACTAATCCATCAAACAAGTGTTTTTAAGAATGAAAAACAATTTCTCAAGATCAAAATTAAAGAAGCCTATATTCTTCTTTTGCAAGGAAGAATAAGTAGTATGTGCTTATCATATATATTAATGTGTAGGCACACTTGCAAGTTGTGAACTTGTCAGCAACTTCATTTTATTACCCTGATACTGCTACCAGTGGTTACATCAATTATGGTGTTGCAGTGAGTGAGGTAAGTCTATTTCCTATTGAGTAAACTAACAATTTAGTCCTTAAAAGATTACTGAACTGACAACTCAGTCTCTAAAAGATTAAATATACAGTTTAGTCCTTGAAAGATCAAAACAATATACTTTTTAGTTCCTGAAAGATTAAAATAGTATACTATTTAGTCCATTAAAAGGACTAATTAGTATACTATTTTGATCTTTTTTAGGGACTAAACTGTACATTTCAATCTTTCAGAGACTGAGTTGTCAATACAGTAATCTTTAAGGGACCAAATTGTTAGTTTACTCATTTTTTATTACAATTGCTTCCCATCTACCCATCACAAATCAAAGTGGAATTCTTTTAAGCTAATCTGATTGCACTTTCCTTGAATGTCTATTGCTAATGTCATATTGTTATATATGCTATATTATGGAATTGGATAATCAACAAGTCTAAGATAATTGTTAAACTTTTTTTTTCAGGTGGAAATCGATCTTCTGACAGGAGAAACCACAGTTCTACAAACTGACATTATTTATGACTGTGGAAAGAGTCTCAACCCTGCTGTGGATTTAGGACAGGTGGGTTGTTTTATGTGTCTGTTTTAGAATTGAAGTTCAATCATAGTATTTAGTGTGAACTAAAAACTCGGTCCCTAAAAGATGACTGAGTTCACAACTTAATCCTCGAAAGATTGAAATATACAGTTTAGTCCTTGAAAGATCCAAAGAGTATTTATTCCCTGAAAGAAATAAATGGTATACTCTTTATACCATTTGGATCTTTTAGGGATTAAACTATGTACTTCTTTTTTCTCTTAATAAATTATTATTATCTTTTATAAATTCACTTTTTCTTTATTTCGGTCCCATATATATTTTTTCTTTGTGTTAGATTAGTCTTCTAAGGGTCATTTCATGTTATACATATCTTATATTGTCACCAGTGTCATGTTCATTTAATAAGTTAACAAAAGCAACACCAGTTATGATTTTGTACTCATTAGTGATGTCTATTAAGAGTTCATGGTTTAGGATATAGAACATAATTTGAAGCTAAACGACCTATTGGAGACAACATGAATTGAAATGCCAAAATCATAAATAGCATCAAGGAACCGACCTAATAATTGAAACTTATTTTAATTAGTTTGATCCTTTACATTATTATTCTCATAAGTCATAACAAGTCGTAAAAAATGAGTTTGTCTTCTGTAGAATAGAAGTTTCATAGTCCTTTTGTTTCTTGCAGATTGAAGGAGCATTTGTGCAAGGGTTGGGGTTTTTCATGCTTGAGGAATATGAAACAAGTCCTGAAGGATTAGTTTTGGCAGATGGAACATGGAACTATAAAATCCCTACAATTGACACTATACCTAAAAAGTTCAATGTTGAAATAGTCAATTCTGGCCATCACCAGCACCGTGTTCTCTCTTCAAAGGGTATGTCCTATTAATTTGTTCTTAGATTTCTTTCTTTGAAATTATGGCAATTTATTTGTTTCTCCACATATAAACTAGGCAAAAGTACACTTTTGGTCTTATATCATTTCCTCAAATCTCAATTTCATCCTGTATCTTTTTTTGTTGCTTTTTTGGTCTTATATTTTCTTGATTAAGTGCAGAATTGGTCTCATATCTTTTTTGTTGTAGATTTGGTCCCATATATTTGCAAAATGTTCCACCGTTAGTCCCACAATGTGGAACTTTTTTCAAAGATCTGAAACCAATTCTACTACCTGATCAAAAGATATCGGACCAAATGTGCAACAAAAAAATATACGGGACCAAATTGAGACTTGAACAAAAGATATAGGACCAGAAGTGCACTTTGACCTATAAACTATAAGTGATATTTGTCTGAGTTACATATCATAGGTGTGGTGTTTTTCTTGATCCTATAAGTTATACCAATCTTAGCATTTCGTTAATCTACACAAATAACTCAAAGACCCATTTTAAAATTTTCTTTTGCAGCTTCGGGTGAGCCGCCATTACTTCTAGCAGCATCAGTTCACTGTGCTATACGGGCTGCTGTGATAGAAGCAAGAAAACAACTATTTTCATGGAAGAAATTAGATGGAGTTGATTTAACATTCCAATTGGATGTCCCTGCAACCATGCCTGTGGTAAAGGAATTTTGTGGATTGGACATTGTCGAAACATACTTAAAATGGAAAATGACCAAAGAATAAAGCACCTTCATATCATAGAAAATGAATAAATTCTCTTTGTTTGCATGTATGTATAAAATGATGGAATAAGAACTTTGTGAGGTCTGTCTTTTATAATGAGTATATGTAGTGCATATGAGTGATTTTGTACTTTGGTTGAAGTGTTGAACATTAAGAGAAAAGATAGATTTTGCCCCATAACTTGTGACTATGAGAAAGCACTTAGAAAGCAATTCCAAGTAAGGTTAGATAATTATGGCCAAAGTGTACCTTTCGTCCCATAATCTTTGCTCAAGTCTCAATTTGGTCCTATAACTTTTTTGTTGTACTTTTAGTCTCATATCTTTTGCTTAGGTTGCAGATTTGGTCTCATATCTTTGGGTCAGGTTGCAGAGTTGATCCCATATCTTTTTGTAGGTTGTACAATTAGTCCTATATCTTTGGGTCAGATACAGAATTAGTACTATATCTTTGGGTTAAATGCGACCGACGGTGGAATTTTTTGCAAATATATAACACTAATTTTGCAACTTGACCAAAAGGTATGAAACCAAAAGTGCAACAAAAACGTTATGGGACCAAATTGAGACCTCAGTAAAACTTATGGGACGAAAAGTGCACTTTGACCTATAATTATTGTTAAACTAATATAATAGTCCCTTATAAAATATTTTAATTAATATTAAAAAAACTATAAAAAGTAATATCACTCAATCTCATGCTAGCAAAATTTTAATCTCATAAAAGTTGGAGGTAAAGCCTATCAATATATTTTTCTCCATTTCTACCCATCATACAAAGCAATTAATTTCTTGTTAAAATGGGGATCGATCATACCAAGGGGATTCATGCTTGCAAAATTACCTTTTGGTCTCAATTTGGTCCCGGTTCAACCGGTCAGACCGGCCGGTCCGGTCCGGTTTTATCATATATAGGTTTTTTATTATTTTTAATTTATTTATTTATCAACGGTCCGACCCCGGTTGGACCCCGGTTGAACCATTGAACCTTGAACCCCTCCTTCGGCCGGTTCAATGGCCGGTCCGGTTTTAATAACCTTAATTTAAAGAAAGCAAGTTATTATCATATATATTGTCGCCCAAAGCTTCATGTGAACATCACATTTAGGGTTGGTTTGGATGACCTTTAGCATAAAAGAGGAGTTAAAGGGAGCGGTGATTTTGTAAAGGAGAGATAAATGAGTTGTTTTATAAAAGAGTTTTTTAATTGTTGTTTGGGAAAATGAGAGATAATCGAGAAATTATGATGCGAAATTATTTTAAAGGGTATGTAACCATTGTGGTGGATTAAAATAATTGTATTGGTGCCAATGAGGTTTGGCTCACTTGGTCACTTTTCGTCCATGACAATTGCATGGCTTCGGTTCGATTCCTGGTGATGCCTCATTTGGTGGGTTATCTGTAAGTACCTCTGTAAGTGCTCATTGAGCATTGAGGTGCCATTGTCCCTTCACCTAATTTTTTTTCTACGAAAAAAGAAATAATTGTATTGGTATTTTAAAGTTGCATAGGGGTAAAAATGGTAAAGATAAATGAGGATAATAGAATGTTATTTTAGTGTTTGTTTTGACTTTAGTAAAATGGTATGATAAAGGATTGTCTCGAAATTTGTGTTAAAGGAGAATTTATAAAAGGAGGTTGGATTATGTATGAAAGGAGGTTGGAGGTGTGAGGGAGGAACCAAAAATGTAATTTTCGAGTATTGAATTGTAAATTTTTGGTATGATAAAGGATTGAATTGTAAATTTTTTGGTAGTAAAATGGTATGATAAAGGATTGTCTCGAAATTTGTATTAAAGGAGAATTTATAAAAGGAGGTTGGAGTAGCTGTATGAAAGGAGGTTGGAGGTGTGAGGGAGGAACCAAAATGTAATTTTCGAGTATTGAATTGCAAATTTTTGGGGACTAGATTATATATTTTTCCTCTTTACTGTCTTTCAATTTTATTTTTTAAATTTTTATACTACAAAAAATATTACCCATATATATACTAGAGGAGGGACCAACAAGAATATTTTATGGGGTATGAATTATGTACTTTTCTAAATTTTGTTCTTCAATTGTTGCACTACAAAAAATATTACCCATATATATACAGGATGAAGAATCAACATGTATATTTTTGTTTTATGAATTATATATTTTTTATCATTACTATTATTGAATTTTGTTTTCAATATTGTCACTACAAAAAGTATCATCCATACATATACCGGATAAGTGACCAAACTGTAAAGTTTTTTGAATTGCTAATTATATATTTTTTCTATTTTGAATTTTGTTGTTAAATTTTTTCACTACAAAAAATATTACTCATATATATATATATATTAGAGGAGGGATCAAACCATAAATTTTTGAAGAATAAATTATATATTTTTTCCAATTCCTATCTTAATTTTATTTTTAAATTTTTATATTACAAAAACTATTATCCATATATATACTAGAGAAGGGATCAAAATGTATATTTTTGTGGTATGAATTATATATTTTTATGAATTTTGTTCTTGAGTTGTTGCACTATAAAAAATATTACCCATATATATACTTGAGGAGGGACCAACATGTATAATTTTTCTCATTGCTAGTTTTGAATATTGTATACTACAAAAAAAACTATTATCCATGCATATACTGGAGGAAGGACCAAACTATAAAGTTTTGAGAATTGAATTATATATTTTTTTTTTCTATTTTGAATTTTGTTTTTATATTTTTACACCACAAAAAATATTACTCATATATATACTGGTGGAAGGACCGAATTGTAAATTTTTGGGAATGAATTATATATTTTTTCCCGAGTAAACTAGCAAGCCGGTCCCTGAAATTTGGACGCGGTGGCAGATAGGTCCCTGAATTTTACTCAGTGTACAAGTCGGTCCCCGAATTTTCAAAACGTCATACTAATAGGTCCCTCTGTCATATTGTCCTCACAAAAAAGCTAATGTGTACATAACGGACGCTGATGTGTCCCGTTATGTCCACGTCAGCACCCGTTATCTTAAAAAAAAAAACTGTCACGTCATAAAATAGCGACACATCAGCATTTTCTCATTGCACTTATAGGTCTTTGACCTATTTTTATTCTATTATTCTCAATTCCCCCTATTTTTTATTATCTTCATTCATTTTAGTCTCAAATCCTCAAAATAAAATTGTAAAGTGTCCCAAAACTCTTCTAAACATTTCAATTTAGTCCTTAAAAATATTTAAAACCCTAAACCCTAAACTCTAACCACTAAACCCCTAAACCCTAATTCTCTAAAACTTTTTTTAAATCTTCATCTTCACCTTCCCAATTTTTTTAAATCTTCATCTTGACCTTCCCAATTTAGGGTTTAGAGTTTTTAATATTTTTAAGGACTAAATTGGAATGTTTTGAAGAATTTTGGGACACTTTATAATTTTATTGAGAATTTGGGACTAAAATGAATGAAGATGATGAAAAATAGGGGAAATTGAGAATAATAGAATAAAAATGGGTCAAGGACCTATAAGTGCAATGGCGAAATGCTGATGTGTCGTTGTTTTATGACGTGACAACTTTTTTCTTTTTTTTAAGATAACGAGTGCTAAAGTTGACATAACAGGACACATCAGCACATAATGGGACACATCAACGTCCGTTATAGCCACGTCAGCTTTTTTGTAACGACAATATGAAGGAGGAACCAATTAGTTAGGCGTTTGAAAAATTCGGGGACCGGCTTGTACACTGAGTAAAATTAAGGGACCTATCTGTCACTGTGTCCAAATTTCAGGGACCGGCTTGCTAGTTTACTCATTTTTCCCATTACTTTTTTTTTAAATATGTTTATAAGTTTTTACACCACAAAAAATATATACTGCAGGAGGGACCAAAGTGTATATTTTTGGGGTCTGAACTATATATTTTATCTCATGGACCAAAATGTAAATAAAAAGGACTGAATTATTTTATTTTAAATTTTGGCACTAAAAAATATTATTAATATAATTGAAAAAATAGAGGAAGTAATACCAATATATCAAAAATTATATATTTTGGTGGCTCAAGTATTGACTTAATGAATTGGTATAATTTCAAGGACTAAAATGATTTTTTAAGAAAATTAATATAAATTATATATATAATATAATAATATATTTTATTTAGAGAGAGAGAGAGAGAGAGAGGTGGGTAAGAAAAAGAAAAAAAGAAAGTAGTTGAAAGAGAAAGTTGTAAGGGTAATAAATAAAGATATTTTAATATGAAATTACAAATATACCATTTTGGGTATTTTAATATTATATAGTAAAGAGTAGGTAATTATAGGTAGTTGAGTAAAGATATGTTATTAATTTAGCGAGATAAAGAAGAGATAAAGGTGAAAAATAAAAAAAGAGGAAAATAAAGGTAAAACAAATAGGATATGATATTGTAGCTCTAGTATTAAAGGAGTATTAGGAGGTAAAAGAAACATATATGACATATAAAGGTCATCCAAACACACCCTTTCACTTCTTTTGAACAAGACTTCCCTAGCAATATTTGAACTACTATATAGCAGAATTGAACCTTATATTTTATCGCTTAATTTTATTGTATATATAATTTTTTTAAAAAAATAGATTAAAGGGTCATTTTGGTCCTTTATGTTTCAAAATGTTTAAATTGGTCCTAAATGTTGACATAATATTTCATTCTGGTCTAAATTATTGAATACAGTTATATTTCTCTCGTTTTAAGTTCAAATGTAACGAGTCCAGAACTATGTATTCGTTTCAAAGAATATTTTCTCTATCCAATTGAGGTCATCAAAAAACGAGGTTAAATCAGTCTTGAAAGTAGATCGCTCATTTCACGATCAAATAAACAAAATTGATCATATTTATCTCGTTTCAAGTTAGAATGCAACAAATTCAGAGCTATGAGTTACTCTTAACAAACTCTTTAGACTTGAAATGAGAGACAACAGAAATATGATCAAATTCAATAGTTTAGGATCAAAATAAAATATTTTAGTAATATTTAGGACCAATTTAAATATTAGGACATTCATTTATAACCAAATTGACCACTTCACAAAAAATTTAATCATTAACATTTATGAGAATCTTACGAGCGTCAAAATCATTGATAAAAATTTTAATTCCTTATCACAAGATTAAACTATTTTGATAGTCAATAAATTTCATGAACTAAAAATAATCGTTAGTTTTTTTCTCAAAGGAAGCTACAAATAAAGAATATGATATTCTGTTAAAATATACTAATTTTTACATTCGAATATGCAATTGGATCATCTATTAATTTCGATACTTGAATTTAAGCAGTATTAACAGTTTTCAATAATAGCAAAGAAAAAATTGAAGGCAAAAGATATAACAACAAATAATTCTAAATTTTAAGAGCGAAAAAAACACTGTTCCCATTTTATTTTATTCTAGAAAGTAGAAACTCTCGTACAAGCTATTTTTGGAGGCAATTTAGTGCCCGTAGAATTTGATTTATATAATGAAGGAAAAAAGACAATATCATGCCAAATTTTAATGGCGATATAAAAAACACGGTTGCAAATTAGTGAATTACTATTTCCCGTTCACAATGTTTTAATTTAAAAAGGATTTTGCTTTAAAAAGTCTCATGGCCTTAGCTAACTCTTTTTTTCTACCGTTGGATGGCACACTGTATGGTCAAATTTGAAGTTTGTTTTGTTTTATTTTTTAAAAGTTAAATGAAATGAAGAGAGAGAAAAAAAATAAAAAGTAGAGTGCTAAAGCTACCTTGAGTTTTATAGCATTACCCATTTAAAAAACTAAAAACAAAAATTGCATTAAAACAAAAAGCAAAAAAAATTATTGAAAGAAGAGAGAGATTGACTGAATTTTTGGTAGCTCAATCACCCTAACTCCCCACCACAGTATTGCCCTAATGGTTATGCTATAGAAAACGGCCATGGATCCTTTGCTATCCAGCACCCGGTGCTGTGCGGCAGGGACCAATCCGAAACTGACACGTGTACAGCGCGCACGTGTCAGTTTCGGATTGGTCCCTGCCGCACAGCACTTGGTGCTGGACAGCAGAGGATCCCTCTCCATAGAAAACACTATTTCCCCCAACAAAATTTCTTTTTCTTTCTCTCTCTAATTATTACTTTAATTTCATTTAATATAAAAAGGAAAAGACAAAAAATTATGTGATTTAACACCATACATGAAAAATGAGATAGTGGAGAATTGTGGTGTGCAAACTATGGTGATTTTTGAAGCAAAACACATGTGTTATTTTAAAGAAAACAACAATACCGAATTCATGGCAAGATTAACAATTGAAATTCATAAAGTAGGGTACAAAGTAAATGATCACTGGTTATCCAAGCTGTGCAGAAAACCAAGGAAAAGCATATTATTCATTTTCCTCATTCTTTCAACTTACGGGCTAGGGAAATATGTCCTGGAAAAAAAGGTTTAAGTCACCTTTGTTTATGTCGAATTGCAACAACTTCTCCATGGCATCCTGCATTTTGACTCGGAAATTATATGAAGTTAACGTGTTTTTTTTTTGCCGAAGTACACTTTTAGTCTCATGACTTTTTTTCAGGTCTCGATTTGGTCCCATAACTTTTTTTATTTTACTTTTGGTCTCATATCTTTTGCTTAGTTGGTAGATTTGATCCCGTGTTGCATTTTTTGTTCCATATATTTGGGTCAAGTTCTAGAATTAGTCTCATATTTTTTTGTCAGGTTACATAATTGGTCTCATATTTTTAGATCAACTGTAAAATTAGTTTCCTATCTTTGGGTTAGGGGGAATTGACAGTGGAACTTTTTGCAAAAATATGAGGTCAATTCTGTAATCTAACCAAAAGATATGAGACTAGAAGTGCTACGAGAGCAACTCTACAACTTGAGCAAAAAATATGGGACCAAAAGTGCAACAAAAAAAGTTATGGGACCAAATTGAGACATGAGAAAAAGTTATGGGACAAAAAGTGCATTTTGACCTTTTTTGTTTTATAAAAAAAAAGAAAAGGTAAACAATATCCAAGCATATAGCTGAAACTTAACAATGAACTTGACACCTTGTATTGATGATCTTGAGCTGATAAGTTTTCATTGCATAGCCGTTCAACATGCTTGTTGTTTGCAACGGCATCCAAAACAATGGCAGCTCTTTCTATAACTTCATTTGGGACACCTGCATGAACGATGCGAAAATTGTATGCAGAATAAATCTGATCATGAGGTGTCATGGGAAAAAAGTCCATAATGTTTGAAGCCTGATATATTTTGTGAAATATAACGTGAAATCCATCCAATGATAAGGTCTATTCAGAAAGTTGTAGTGGAAATAGCAGACTTGGAACATTATTCATCAAATCCAAGTGGTATGTAGCAGTGGAAGTAAAGAATTCAATGAAAAATTAGATCCGAATGTGGTGAAGTGAGGGCGGGACTAGAAGAACTGATCATAGTATCTAATTATTTATTCATGACATAATGATAATAGCATTCAAGGGTGTAGGTTGACATATAAGGGTACCTACAAGATAATGTATCCATCCAACAAAAGCTATAAAATCAGTGAATGAACTACACTGATTGATGAAATTTAAGGTGCATGAATGAAGAGTAATTAGAAAAACTCAGTGATCTGACACTAAAATCAGGTATGTGAACTTATTTCAATTTTCTTAACGTCCCCAGCCTCTTACAAAGATAGTGTAATACACTAATACTATAAACCATTAATTTGTTTCCAATTAATTAATTTATAGTAACCTTAGAGATTTGAAACACGTTTGGCATGTAAAATGGCATCCCACAAAATAAATTCTTTAACACCAGATTTCTCAAAGAATTTAAGAATTCCTCAAAAGGAGCTACTTTCTACCCAGGTCAGTACTCATTTTGTCAATCACCTACGAATATCTCTCTCTAAACAACATCAAGCAGCTTAAATCACATTAAAGCCTCTCGTATCAACCATTGACTATGGAACCGAAACAAACAAACGCAATGATGATAAGAGGAAAAAGAACAGTGGCCAAAAAAAACAAGGAAAAAGAACAACTTATTAATTTTTTTTGTTAACTGTAGACGTACCAGCAAGTTGAGCACAATGTAGCCCTGCGGGATGCCAAAAAACTACAAGTCAATTTCAATTTTCAACATCATTTCAATAGATGATCAAGATAAGAGAGCAAGACATACCAAAGCTATGATGTGCATGCCCAGGAACAAGCCTGCATAAAATGAAATGAAAACAAAGCTAAAATCTCTTTTAAGCCGCAGAAATACATCAATCTTGTGCTACGTAGTTACAATACACAAAGTAGGGGGAGTCATCACCCATTGATTGAACCAAATGGAAAATGCTGCCATCAAAATGCAGAAAATTACAAATGGCTTATTGCCAGAGATGCATGCTCAAAATATTTTGGATATTCTTTCCTCTCATTTTTCTTTGAAAGAAAAAATTTTACTAGGACGTTTGAATATATATTAGGTCTGTGAACATAATTGAATTTAGAGTTTGATAAACAGCAACTGCCATCCAAGCAAATTCTCGGAAATAAATTGACCTTGTGGTAGATAGAATCCTTAAAAATAATGGCTTGGCAGCAACAAAAAGTTACCTATATAAAAATATAATGTCTCCCGTCTGTGTGGAATTGTTGTCAGGCCTCAGTACACTCATTGTGTGCAACTGAATCTTCTGAGACTGAAATTCACAAAAATATTGCCATGTTCATTATTGAAATATGATATTTTGAAAAATTCAACTCCACAAAGATGGATGAGCATAACCTTGGTTATGTATTGCTCTTGCAATAATTCAGTGAGATGAGTGCACACGAAAACCTATTACGAAATTCACCCAATAAACTGCCAGTTAGAGTCCCCTATCATTCTCTTCTTGAGATGGGGCATGTAAATTTCTACAACGATAGATGAGGAAGTGCTATATGAGTACGACTTCTCAAATTACAATTAGACTCTAGAGTTTGAGCGAACACTTCCTTCACATTAAAAACTTCCTGAATATAGTATTGGATGAGCAACTCCAAAACACTGATAATTGGAGAAATCTAAAACTTCCCAAGTTACTTTCACAGTATCATTAGAGACCAAGGAAATTGGGTTTTAACTTCTAAAACTGATAACTGGAGATATCTAAAACTTCCTGAGCTTTAGTTGGAAAATGCATGCCAATATAAAGAACTTTGATCAGTTAAATGGGGGGGGGGGGGGGNGGGGGGAACTTGAATTGATCAAGCGCTGGTTGTAAGTTTATAGACACTGAAAGAGGATAAACTATCAATGCAAAAGACGCCCATCATTAGAAATTTCTATGGAGCAATTAAATGCATGATGCCTATAAATGAGGACATGATTCTTGAAAAGATACCAGGGCTGAGGATGCCTATGTATTAATGAGGTGAAACATTAGAAAATTACAATGTTCTTGTTTAAATAAACTTAAAAGTTCACAGTAAAAAAATAAAACAAAATAGGTTAACAAGATGAGGGATTATTGATTCAAAAGAATGGTGATCGGTTCTATACTGCAAGATATAACATTGCAAATTCATTTGCTTGATGTCAACCATCTTGAACTTCCATTAGTTAAATCTTGCTTTGCCTTTTCTCTATCATAATACCTAGTTAATACTGTCATCATGAATCAAATTAGATCTGCGTCTCCCTCTCAGATGTAAAGATGAAATTCGTTGCTTAGTAATAGAGAGACCTCATGGAAGAGGATATGCAAGACATAGAAGATGATGAATGAGATTAGTTGATATTATAATACCTATAAAAAATGGTAGAACTATATCATTTGTTCTCATTATTAATACTTTCACCTTTTAAATAAACATTAATTTGAATTAAGAAACTGAATCTATTTATAAGTTCAAATAATTAGTCCAACTAAATTGGCCTGCAGTTAAGATAAAAAAGGAGGTAGACCATAATAAGGTATAAAAGTTGAATTTGAATGCTATGGGAAATCTAACTGACCATGAGATATAACTAAGGGAATGTCAAGGTTAGAAAATTAGCTAATTATAGTTTACATAGTTTCAGGAAGAGAATAAGTCCTTAAACCTTAGGGGTTTCATTACAAGTGACAAAGTGACTTATGGTTCCGCCGAGCAAGCCGATACCATCTGAAAGGGGATTAATAAGTAAAAACATATATGCTAAAATCTAGCATCTGCAATGTAGATATCCACATTTCAAATTAATGATGTAAATAGCGCGTTAACATTAGAGAAACTAACCTTCTGTGAGAGTACCTTTACCAAATTCATCCACCAGACACAAAGATTGTGAAGTTGCATGCCTGCAAGTTTTATGACATTTAAAAAGAACGCCTATCTTTTACAATTCTTTTATATATGATTATGTGAGAGCCTCCATGAGATGAAAAAGGTGCACAAGAGTAAAAGCAGTTATAAAAATAATGATAGGTTAAGAGAATCCTCAGTTATCACTCACAATAAAAACAGTCCAAATTCTAGGACCTTGAGATGCAGATATGGTTCCTCATGGCCATTTTTCAATGAATACCCTAAACAGCCTATTTCTCAGTATACCTTAGCATCATTCCCACTTGATGTAGATCAATCATAAATGTTGACTGTTCTGCTGTCATAAGCCTACTTCCCGTTGCACAAAATATTCTGCAAGGTTAATATTGCAGTTTTATGACCAAGATACATAGAAACTTAATTGATTTTCACAAAAAAGACATTGGTTATAATCCAATACACCTATCAGTCAAACCCACGGTTGCTGCATCAGCTGGCACAAAACTACCAATGTGGGAAAGGAAAACGATTAGTGCCACCTGAAAACAAATTTCGCTACACTTCTTAGCAAAGGGCAACAAGGAACAATGATGCACTGTAATGTCATTTAGTAGCTTTATATAAAAAGTATGTCAAGGAACCAACCATTCCGAAAGCTTAAGCTGTTGAGAAAGACCCAATAATGATTTCCATATTTAACATGCCCCGTCATAATCCATTTGGTCTTAAACAGTAAATACAGCCCAGACCCAGAAACATCTATTGCTAAATTAATTTAGTTGTGAAGAGGATTGAGAAAAAGAAAAAAAAAAAAAAAANAAAAAAAAAAAAAAAAAAAAAAAGTGTGTGTGTGTGGGGGGGGTAATGTCAATTCCTATTCCTGTTCAGTTTTAGGTTATGGCTTTTAAGTTTTCCAAGTAAAAGATAATTTATTGTTTAGGGCTTTAGGCTCCCCTACCACATTTCCTATAAGTTGAAACTCCGAAGTTATTAGATTTCTGACATGTTCAGACTAAAGAGTCAGATGCTGTGAATGATTTTGTTTTTTAATTGAAATAGAAGCTTGATTACAAAGAAAGCGAGAGAAACAGTATGACAGCCTCCTAAAAGAGAGACAAACAA
This sequence comes from Chamaecrista fasciculata, assembly GCA_003254925.1. NCBI lineage: Eukaryota > Viridiplantae > Streptophyta > Magnoliopsida > Fabales > Fabaceae > Chamaecrista > Chamaecrista fasciculata. The sequence goes on from QANZ01001923.1 coordinate 164,526, forward strand.
AAAGAGAACAAGAACGAAGAAAGAAAACATGGACTTAAGAAAATAACAGTGTCGCCAATCCCTCTTCATATTAGTCAAATAAAGGGAAGCAAGAGAAATGTTCCTTTTCCCCCAAGTCAATTGAGGTTGCCGAGACACCTCTAAAGTTAATACATCCACATGGCACCAACGTTGGTCTGCAAGATTGAGGTCAGCTTGATAATCATGGGCATCCCTACCCCTTCCCATTTACCACCCCCTAGGCCATGGATCTCCTATGTAACAATTTTTTTTTTTTTTTAGAAAAAAAAAAGCGCTAAGCTACAAAAATCAGATTAATTTATTAATTACCTACAACAAAGAAAGATCAAAATTAACAAATATCAGCAAAAAATATATACTCATCATAGGATTCGTAGTGATATTAGATATATACATAAATAAGCACCTAAAAACAATTAAGTGCCTTACAAGATGGCATTGTTGATTAAAATTGGTGGAGAAATGAATGACCGTCAAATTAGTAGAGGCATTGATATTTAATTATTCGGTCATCCATTAATAATAAAATAAAGCAGAATTATACTTATTTTCGAAAAAGAAGAAACATTAGTAGCCAAAGAATGAAGGTTTAAAGCAGAGTCAGATACCCTCCTAAAATAAAGCATAAAAACCAAAAGCCAAAGCTGAAAGATACAAAAACTAAGAAAAGTTCAACAATCTCTTTGCATGTTTGCAATTAAAACCCTGCTAAAGTAACTGTTAATAGCTAGGAATACTAAATAGGGAAAAAAAACCTTTATCAAATAAAAGAGGCAATGGAACATGTCTGATACTGGCTTTCCTCTCCAACAAAAGCAAATAATGCATTTCTCTGATAGAGACTTTTAAGTCTTCATCGTCATAAATTTTGTATTTTTTTTATGAGTTTAGGGTTGACAGACAGATGAAAGACAGCATATATAAGTTGAAACAAGATATGATGAACCATATTTCTGACACATTGTTTTCTATAGGTTAAAGAGTTCGTAAATACCATAAACAAAATGAACTTTTAAACAGTATGGCCAAATAAATTAAATGGTTGACAAAATTTCTCAGGGATTAATATATCCTATAAAGATGAAGATAAAGAACTGACCTGCTTTATATAGATGCTCTTCCCAGAAAAATTAGGACCAGTTATTATGTTAATTCTTCCTGAAATAAACATTAAGACATACAGAATATGAACAGAACAAGGTTAATGAGTATAATCTAATTAATCAGGTTTCTAGTGAGTGATTTAGGTGATGTTATGTATTTATATCTGTTTACCATCATGAAGAAGCTTTGTATCATTAGGTATAAATGTGTCTACAGTCATTTCCTGCAAAACATGCCTATAAACAGAACAGACACTGGTCGTTAACCATACTATTAATTCTAAAATTTCAAGAGATTCATTTTACTTTTTAGCTCAAAAAACACAAGACAGCTTGCACCTTCCATTTTTAATGTCGATCAAGCTTTCCTCAGTCAATAAAGGCTTGACATAATTGTTCTGGCGAGCAACCAATGCCAATGACAAAAAGCTGAAAGAGAATATTCAAATTATCAATCGAGAAAAGGTCATGGAAAGTACCAGTTGTAACTTGTAATAACAAAATTCCTCTTACCAGTCCAGTTCGGCTGCAAAATTTGTCGCCTTTATCAAATGGGTTGAGAACACTAGTATATGTGACAGCAAATCTCTAGTAATTGCCCTCTCCATATCTTGGATAATACATATTAGAAATACATATTTTACTAGAGACCAATTGTGAACATAACTAAATTTATAGCTGTCAAGGCAAGCTCTCAATTCTTATAATTTTTCTAAGCCAGTGTCTTGTTTCTTATCACTATAAGCATGAAATGGAAATTTGGAAAATTTGGTAAAAACTGTGATATGGGTACAGGAGGGTATTAGGAAGAAAAATTAAAGTTATACTGTGTAATGTCAGAATTTACATTAATAACAGACATTATTGAAATATACAGTTTATATTTATATTATATGGCTTTGAACCATTTTATTTCAATAATCAATACAATATATAAACACAAATAATGAATAATATAAAACAGAGTTTGCATTGAGAAAGTGAAAGTAAGAATAATTCCTCACTACTTTTTTCCCTTTTCAAAAATATAATAAAAATGAATTTTATTATTTTTAATTATTCTCATATTTAGTTCTATATTTTTTATTCTGGCAAAACAAAAAGTTCTATATTTTTTAAAATATATATATATATATAAGCACTTTGGTGAATACCAAGCCCACTTATATGGTATATTTTGTAATTAAAATGTCAAATTTTGTGGCATGTTTAGTAATTTAGAGCGTTATCTTTGCTTCAACACATTTCAAGGAAATCTCTTAACATCTTAATGCATTATGTTGCATTTTGAAAAGGTTGTAAATTTTATTTTTCTGTTCAAAACTGTTTTGGCACCGCCCGAAACATTTTGGCCAAAAAAATTAGGGGACACAGGGGGAAGTTTATAGCACATGTATTGATATGGATGTCGCCCTAAAAGCCAAAAACTAACGTGTCATTACTTAGCTTACTAAGCCAAACTCTTAACTTCATCTGGCTTAGGTGGCAGTTAACCACAGATATTTTTAAATAAACTTCGAAGTTCATTCTTATAAGAAAGTTATATCAAGAAACAGAAACATCAAAAATTTAAAATGAGAATAATATCAATTTGAATACCTAAAATTTTATGATAGATATCTCCCAGAAGACCGTCTAATTCTCTTGTCTTTGGTGTACGATAAAAGAATCGTTTTGTCTCTCCATCTACATCAGAAAACTATATCTGAAATCATTATCACTGAAACAGAACATATTAATTAAAGATATTAACTAATGAACACAAGTATTTAACATACTGCAAATTCCCAATCTTGATTCTCCAGAAAGGCTTCTTCAAGCTTTTCTTCAAAAATGCACATTAAATAACCTACAATTAACAAAGACAATACAAAATGATAAGAATCTAATCAATGCTAAGGAAAAATTTAGAAGTAACAACTCACAAGCACGTAAGCAAACCTAGTATTGATAAGATGATTATCTCAACCTTGGAATTCAGTAAATTGACAATGCAAAATTGAATCGAATAATGCAGTAGAGGAAAAGCTCCTGCCCTGATAGATATATTCTAGAACCAAACTTGAAATATGGTATCTAAATTTGATATCCGAAAAACCAAGTGTCATATACATATAAAACTATGGGACTTCACAAACTTATATTATATACCTAGCATAAGCTTTACGTAGTTATATTTACTATAAAATTGCAATCAGTGACCAAAGAACCCTCACACTTAACAGGCTTCGTAGCCCTTCTAAACTCTCAAGTCTGATAAACCAATTATTAGCCTCCAACTTTTCACGGACATGCTTTGACATTTGATATGAAAATCCGACAAAAAATAGTGTACTTTTGAAGTTTGAACACGTTTTGTCTCTAAGAGGAAAGCTACATGCATTTAATATCTATCAATCCTTTGAACACCTCCCTTTGTCAGCAGATGGAGCAAATTTTCTTATATTAGAGGAAGATCAATCGGAAATAATCCATTATTAATTTTTCTGTAACTATACTTCAGAGAGTCAGACCTACCTATTTGTTGTATATATACAATACGAGCAAGCCTGTCCTTGTAGAGATCAGGAAGTTGCACAAGTTCCAACAATGATACCTGCTTAACATCTAGGATTATTTAAAATGATAATTAAAGTCTTTTTGGCTGAATTAAAACTTGCATAGAAGTTACCTCTTCCAGGAATTCTGGCAGTTCCTCATATATTTGCCTCAGTTCATCCAACTACCCAATGACAAAATTGTAAACAGTTAGGCAATAGTAAAGACAAAGTATACCTCATGAAGGAAGGAGCTTTTAAGCATTGATTCAACTTTTAGCATCTGTGAACTAAATTATTTGTTGCAATCTCATATGACAAGCCTAGTGTTTGAAGAAGCAGATTGATGAAGACAGAGTAGTTGAAGTTTAAAAGCATGAACAAATTATACGATTTCATTATATTGAAATATTAAGGTGGAAGCAAAAAACAACGAAATTAGGTATAACCTCATCACAAAAACCCTCTTTGACCACCGTTGCATACCCTTTTTCTTTTGTTCTGTTTACATCAATAACACCAATTACCTGCAAAATACATTGCCAATTTAGACTTCATGTGAGAACAGCACATTTAACTCAATTTAGTGCTTTGCTCTTATTTTCACGTCATCGATTGGGATGTATATAACGGTTAACTAGCTGTCAATTATTTTCTTGATTACTTCGATCATGGGAAAATAACGAGGAATAAGGGATCATAGGAATACTGGTCAATTATACATAAAGTACTGTTTGTAAATAAAAAATACACTTCCACTCATTCCCATTCCACAACTTCTGGTGCATCTCTCTTCTTCCCATACTATGATCCGACCGAATGAGATTATACCTTATCTAAATAAATAAAGTCGGTCAAACTACATTGACTATAAACTTTGACGGAATCAGATGCATTTAAGCACGCAACTTTATGAATATAAGATTGGTGAAAGAAAAATAGAAAATAGGTTCAGTTGAAGATAATGACATATTACTTCCTGTGTCTCATATTTGATTGTCCTCTGTTCTGAGAAGTTTAAGAAGGGAAAAATATAACAATAAACTTCAAATCTTGTACATGAAGAAAAGAAAACTCTTTTTGAGGGAATTATTATCAAGGAATTGATAAAAAAAAAATTCTGAAACGCAAAGTAAAAAATTCAATATTTTAATATTTATAAACTACAACAGGAACTGTAACATACATTAGGGAGTACAAATGAAACAGTAGAAAGGACTGAATGAATTAAGAGGTAATTTGGATACGGGATACCATTAATTTCTCATTGTAATTTCTGAAGCTTACAACTTGAAAATAAGGACCAAATACATATTTTAAAATGTAATTAAAGGATAATTCTGTTTCTGATGATAATCATACCAGATAACTTGATTGAACCAGTAAACCTCCTTATACAAATTTTATACTTTTGGCTCCACTAATATATACAGACAAAATTTAATTATGCTGCTATTCAAATTTATTTTTGATCACCCAATCCATGGATGAGAGTTTTACAAAGAATAAATTTCCTATGTTATCATTTGATTTAAAAAATAAGACAAATATCAGTCTCCATTTGAACAAAGTTGAAGCCAGAGAAGAAACGAATAAAAGTTACCAGCTCATAGACATAAACAAGCTCTGTTGTTATGCATGATATTGCCTGCCATATTGTTTAACACAAAGAAATCATTCAAGAAATGACATAATTACAAGTGCACCTTGATGAAAAAGACTTGTAGATTCTGTACCTTGTCAACAATATCCAAGTTCAAGTACTTCAATTCTTCTTGAAGACCTTGGGAAATTCCAACTTCAAATATCTTGTTTATGTGCAACAGTGCAGAAATACTCTAGAAAATATAGAGTACCACAACAACAACAACAACAATCAAAATATAGAGTATAAAAAACAAATTCCAACAGATAACAGGAAAACATGGATTTTATAACAGAAAGCAAGAACAAATTTGGAAACATTCTTCGTGATAGCGTCCAAATAAGAACCTCAAATTTTAAAGTAAAAAAAGGAAATTTTACCTTCAAAAGAGCTGTCCAATCGGAGCTGGTACATATGGAGCTTGGGGAGTCAAATTTCTTCAATGGTCGAAATTAAATCTTTGTAAATAGTAGTATACAGGAAATGCAGGATAGAGAAACATCATATCAAAAATTAAAGAAACAGAAGGGGTAATCATTAGCATATCATAATTTTTCATCATTCCAAATAAAACTGGCCTATCTTCACATGATAATTTATGCTCATAGCATGATACTTAAGAATCCAGCATAAAGGAACGAAAACCATCATACTTCATTGATTAATGGTGTTCAGTATTTGAAATCAAGACCATGAAATTAGAAAATATATATAGTGGGTGCACATCATGCTGTGTTATCAACTAGTTGAGTGTAACTGAATCTACAGAACAGAGCATCAGAAATAGGCCCATGAAAATTGTGGTCAGCCTAGTGAATTATATATTTGATACCTTCAGCAAGTATGGAATGTCCTTTACAGATTTCAGTGTTCCATGTAAAGAAGCAACTAGTTCTTCTGAGCAAAGAAAGAAAGATATCTATTTCCCGTCAAAGAAAATATGCACCTTTTCACGATTAATCTAATGAAAGGCAAACAGGTATTTAACCTACACAGGGACATAATATTCAGGTAAAAGATATTGAACTTTAGCCTCAATCTCATCAAACTTGAAGCATATGAAAGCTCAATAATACCTTAAATAGTCAACAAAAAATGGATACAGCATTTAAACGGTAGTTCAGAATTTCAAGGTCAAGTATAGGCCTCAAAAACCAGTTTCTGACATGAAAAAGAAAAATTGCTATAAGTTTCTTATTTTGGAGTGATGTAGATGTAAAATTAACTATGAGAGTAATGCAGATATTAAATTAACTATGTCTTAACACTCTGTACCTCAAAAGTCGCCTTCCCGGTGGAGTCACACACTGCATGAAGTACAAAAGTTAACCATGCATGTTAAGATAACTGGCATACTCTAAATTGAAGTTAAACAACTATAACAAACCTTATTCATCATCCCAAATACAGAAAACCTACAATTCACGAAAAGGGTCTCAGATATTCTCCAATACTGAAAGTGACAAATTTAAAGGGTAAGTCAGCAATTACCCTTCTTTTGCCCTACCAATGCCCATATGGCTAGGGTGCTTGTCTGTTTGGAATATCTGCAATGCTTCATGAGCTGCTGCATCGAGTTTGAGAAATTTATTTCTGCATCATCAATGTCAAGGGAAAATTTTGAATATTTCTTTTCGAAAAATACAAGTTTTAGTGTAGTGAAAGATGGACTGCCTTAAGGATTAAATAGACTAAGAAAAAAGATACAATGAAACTTCCGCTACAGAATCTATTGTAATTGAAGCATTTCCAGATTCCTTTTGTTCAAGGGTATCTACTATCATCTCATTCTCTAATATTGCAAGAAGGCCACCGCTGGCACGTACTTGTACTTCATTTCCCATGTCCATCATGGAATTCAACTGCAGTTGTGGGAGGAAGTAAATACACGGAAACACAGAAAGTTCAGAATACTGAAATTAACAGCACAATTGAGACTAAATCACTGAATAACCAAACATAGGAAAATTAAGCATTTATATTACACTGCAAAATTGAAGGGTAATAAGTAGACTCCAGTAAGAAATAATTACAAAAGAAGAAGTAACTAATGAAACTCATTATAAAGATTTTAAATATATAACTCTTGGTTAAAATACATAGGATATTAATTATACTATTCTAAGAACGTGAAAAAAAACTTGATCAATAATGAAAAATGCACTTAATTGCCATAATAATGATAGATTAAATATTAATTATACATTCCTAATGGCATTAATAATTGTAACTGAAAGAACAGGTTCCACCCGTGATACAAGCAACAGATAGTTCAAGAACAAATAATTCAATTACTAACCCCAAGCATGCATTAACATAAGATGACAATCTTAAGATATGGACCATCAATTATTATGATATAATTAGACAAATGATATAATAAATGTCAAATATATTCTCACTCACATAGCAAATCCTTTCCTTGACGTTTAATCCATCAGCCATCCCTGCTACCCGAAGATAGATTAATCTGTAAAATCAGAAAATGGAAGAACAATATAATACTAAGATCATAAACCACTTTTTTGATTTTCCTATTTTTCTTCCATTTGGGGTTTGGGAAAGTAGTGAAATTCACCAAAAAGGTGTCATACTATCAAGAAAAAGCACATCTGTGATGATTAAATCAACTCAAAATTAAGATGGCAGTTGAGAAGTTCTGAAGCAGCCACTACAAATTTATAGGATAATAACTAGATAAGACTTTTTACTTCACCATAATAATGTATTTGGACAACCAAACAATATGTATAGTAAAGTTAACAGAGAAACCTCAAGTGTGCATGCACACACTCGCGGAGGTGAGAATACCAAGTTGCCAACTATATACGCAGAAAGAGATTACCCTAAATAGCCATTGTTCCAGTAGAAGGGGTCTGTAAACCACTTAATACAAGCCTAGAACATAATTTAGGTCCTTTTTTACTTTGTGAATGGAAACATTTCTATTTTGATGTGTTGCACAGAGCAAACATATCAACATGAATTATGAATAGAAAGTTACAGACTTCGAAGTTTAATATCTTAAATACCTGTGCCATGCTTGCTCATAGCAAAATATTGAACTTTTCACAAGCTTTACTGTAGGAGCCTTATCTACTCCATCTGCATCACTAAAATAGTTAAAAGTGTCCCATAACCTGATATTCCATAACTTAACCACATGATAAGCACCATACCACTTCGTTGCAGAGCAGACAAGAAGGTTTCTTCACATTTCGAGCTGGTGTAAATTATCGTAGGGTTTGCTTGATATTTTACTGCATAAAGATATTATAGCCATGAGACAAATCAAGGACTAGAATGACACAAATAGCAAGGAAATACTCAACATAGAGTCCATGAGAGTAGAAATTATTATTATGAAACATAACCAAGTGACAATGAGACTTGAGCTGCAAAAGATTAAATCAGTGCTCTTAATTTCAACTATCATGAAAGAGCAGGCGTAGGAGGAATATAGAAACAACATTCAGATATAAGTATATAACAAGGATAAGAAACAATACCCAGATCAATTAGTGGGAAACCTGTGTCACCATCATCCCAAACTTCAAGCACATAAAGTTGGCGAATGCTGGAATCATAATAGGAAACACCTATCCTGCAAAGATAGATGTGAGAGTTCATCAATCAGTTTCAGAGAAGAACCAGGGCGAAGGGAGGGGGAACCATTTGAAGGCAAAGAAAATACAAAGCGAACATTTTATAGGACCAAGCACATCTACAATAGGGCTCCCATTTTTTCACTGTGCACCAAGCATGACAATTAAAGTGTGAACCCATGTAATAGGAGAAAACACATTCAGCCACACTAACTGTATAGGACTATCTTTCAAATTTTCTTCCTTCACTAAATATTTTAGTGCTTCTTCGAAAAAATGAAAAAAAAAAAAAAAGTCTCATGCTTGATGGGAACAGGTATTAAATAGAATCTCAATTTCTCTTGTTAAATGAATCCACTCAAACATTGACTTATTTTGTCAGAAAGTACATTGTATTGGTATAAGATATGTGAAAAGAACTGGGGAAAACAAGAATAGACGGAAATTAGAACTCACACAGTACAGTGTAAAGTACCAGAGTAATAACAAGGAACAAATGATGAATGATCTCAATGGAATGCATGACAATAATTGAAGAACTCCGCCAGCAATATGGAGATGAAAATGAAGCTGCCTAATTTGGCACTTCTATTTCCCATTAATTTCACATTATAGTTTATTCTTAAAGTCTCTGAAAAAAAGTGTCACTGAATATCCAATGACCATCCTGCAACGCCATTCTTCACACACTCTACTGCCTATGCAAGCAAACTGTAATGTTATTTTTGCACCAAATAAATATGAGGGGGATTGGGTAACAGGTACGTCTGACATTAGAAGTGGCTTACCTATGACCATGTAGAATGCATGCCATGTAAACCTGTATTACAGTTCAAAAATAGGTTTAGGGTAAAAAGTTGTAACAGAAAATGCAATAATTTAGTATAGAAGGTTATGCTGAACTGAACTTAAGGAGATAAAAATTAAAATAAGAAGAATTATATGAACATTTGGTGTAAATTATCTTGGATTTGACTTATATTATATGAAAGACAAAGTAGTTAACTTACCTAATAATTCATTATAATCAGATTGATTCATTGTAGACAGTATTAGGATCTTAAAGATTTAACTGGATGCTAGATGCCAATTTACAAAATTTTAGAGTTATTTGTTGACACAACAATTACAAGATGGCATGCTTATTTATTTTTTGTATGAACCCTGGGAGTCCCCTGCCTATCTGTTTTAACAGTTTAGACAAACAAGTCGGACAGGATTACAAGGGCGGCGAAGCTCTCCTACCAAGTATTAAATGCAACTGCATTCCCAAGTTTTGAAGCCGAGACCCTTGGTTAAGATGGCATGCTTATTTTCAATGATCTTTGTTTCTATTTTATGGAAGAACTATTTGTTCTTTTTACAAAGCGCTGACTGCTTTTAGAAGTAAAACCAATTGATCAGGCTTATAACTGGCTCAAGGTGATATCACTCTTCAATAAATAAGGAAAATCTATTTGAAGTTTTATTATCTCCTTGCACATAATATTCGTGTACTAGTCAATTTCTTTAAGAGGCACCTGGTTCAGTGACCTGTTCACTTGAATTTATACAATTATGGATGTTAAAATAAAACATTAAATAACCCTTACATATTGCAACTCTACGTTAATTTCTCTTATTATGTATTAACATATTTGGTATTTCTCATATAATAATAATCATTACTTTAAATTAACTTACAAAACACAGACCTAAAATCTTGTGAGTTTTTCTCCCTTTTCCTTTTTCATTATGTATTTATTTATTAGTTCATTACACCTCTACAGCAATGTCAATAAAAAAATTTCCATTGTAATCAACTGAAAGACGGAAGCACAGCTATAACTACAAAGACAATAGCCATGGCTCCTGCCATAAAGATGACTATCCATTCTCAGTAAAAACAGCATGAATTCTAAGCATATCATTATTAGTTTTTTTTTTTCATTTCTTGGAGTTCAACACATATAAGTAGTAAATGTTTAATTAAAAATCTAGTTAAATTAATCAACAGTAAATCTTAAACTCCTTAGGAATTAAAGATCCGAGCATCATACTTTCAAAACTATAAGTACAAATAGTATAACTAAATCATTCAATCACTCACGTGGTACTGAGCATTCAGTGATATTTTCATCCATATTTTACCATAACAAGAAAAGCCGCATTATCTAATTTTAAATCATCATTGTTGAACACAATGCAAAATTGTTTATTTGTCAAAATATGAATGGAAGTAGTATTAAATTTTCAGCGTTTCAAGAGTATTATAACAAACACTTCCAGAATAGTTCAACTCATCGAGTTAATTACAATTTTAGTTCATCAATTTCAACAAATAAAGAGCGAGTTCACCAAATAAAAAGAGCGCAATCGACAACCAAATGTTCTGTGTTTGGTAAACACTAAATAATTTGTATATCCAGTTCCGGTCCTTCAAATATCAATCATATCGCTAACAGAGAAAACAATAGCGTCATTTTTTAAATTTGATCCTCATGGAACCGAGATTTGAAATGCCTTTTTTCTATCCGCTATTCTCGACAGCCAAACAGTAATAAACGGAAAAATTCGAAGCAAAACGCGTAAAATATGGACCTGAGGAGCGGCTTCGATCTCGTCCATTTCCTCCATTTTAGGCGATCTTGTTTCTGTGTGAGCAAGAACGAAGAAGAGCGACTAGATTGCAATGCAAGGAAGCTACGGTGCTTTTCGCGCGAAATGCACGCCTCCTTTATATAGAGGTTTTTAGGCAACCAATTGCATAATATTAGCAAATAGCAGCAATAGGTCATGACTCAGGATTTTTTTTTTCCAACTTTTAGTCCCATAACTTTTGATAAGATCTCAATTTAGTCGCATGTTGCACTTTTGTTCCTAGTCGAGTTGAAAAATTTGTCTCATGTTTTGGTCAAGATGCAAAATTGATCTCATATCTTTACAAAAGGTTTTACATTCTGGGACTAATGGTAAAATTTTTTGCAAATATATAAGACTGAATCTGAAATAAAAAAAGATATGGAACCAATTTGCACCTAACCAAAAAATATGAGATCAAAAGTGCAACAAAAAAAAAAGTTACGACATAAATTGAGACCTAAATAAAATATATGAGACCAAAAGTGCATTTTGGCATTTCTTTTAGAGTAAATTACACTTTGGTATCCTGTTCTATGGACCGATTTCACTTTGGTACATTATTCTTTGCACCGTTAACATTTTGGTACCATGATCTTTCAAAAGTGACATTTTGATACCTGTTCTTTGTACCGTTAACACTTTGGGTAACGGTGCAAAAAAGAACAGGTACCAAAATGGTAACGGTGCAAAGAACATGGTACCAAAATATCACTTTTGAAGAACAGGGTACCAAAATGTTAATGGTGCAAAGAACATGGTATTAGAGTGTCACTTTTGAAAGAACATGGTACCAAAGTGAAATCGGTCCATAGAATAGGATACCAAAGTATAATTTACCCTTTCTTTTAAAGTAAACTAAATTGGTTATTGAAAGATGACGGAGCTGATAAATTTATTTATGAAATATTAAAATATGCAGTTTAGTCTCTAAAAGATTAAATATAAACTAAATTGTATACTATTTTAATCTTTCAAGAACTAAAAACAATATTATTTTTCTAAGATTAAATTATGCTAGTACTTCAAATTGCATGTTAGAACATTTTAAAGATGGAGTAGTGAATTGATAATGTTTCTTATTAGTTTATTTTATATATATATATATATATATCTATATATATATTGTCTAAAGTCGTGACTCATGAATGACCATCACACTAGCCCTATATATGGTGCCATTTGGGCTTTCAAGAACCTCTCAGGCCCACAGTTTGTAGAACAACCAAAATATTTAATTTTTTTTTTTAAGATTTATGTACTAAAAATAATAAAAGGTTTATTATAATTTAAAATGATATAAATTAAATGGGGAAGCCACTACTCAATTGAACTTCATAGAGACATGTATTTCACCACTACTCAATTGAACTTCATAGACATGTATAGTCTCAGAAATCAACAAAAACATCAAACAAGAACTATCATTTTTTTTATAACAAGAAATATCATTTAACAATAAGAACTTGCATCAATAAAAAGAAGAGAAAATTGCATTAGTTAAGTAACTAAATGTAAAATTGAAAAATAATTTAGCAAGACTTAAAATAAAAATATAAGATATACTATAAATTAAAAAAATTAAATAATAATAATAATAATAATAATAAGGATAAATATATCATTTACAACATATACAAACTTCAAAAAATATAAAAGTAATGAGACAAAATTTCATCCCTAATATTTTATATTTTGTTTTATTTTATTCTTTGACTAACTTCTTTCAATAAATTAATGACAAATTATATCTTATTTTTTAATCTGAGTTAAGATTTGAATTTCTAATTTTTCTATCAATTTTACATTACATATCATTAACCACGTAGATTCTGTCATTAATATTTAGCTAAAAGAAAGAGCAAAAGGTAAACTTAACCAAAATGTAAAATATTAGAGATGAAATTGACTAAAAAAAAGATCGAGGACGAAATTGACAAAATTTATAGACTAAAATGGCACCTTTTCCATAGATAAATTTTATGAATACTTATATAAATAAACTTTGAGTTTATTTTGCAAACGATAAATATTTTTTATCTATCAACAAAGATTGAGTTTAATGGAAGTCTCACATAATATGATGAACCTAAATTCCTTGAAGAGGTGTCTACCATTAGTGCTAGACATTTATCTCAAACAAAATTGTCTTTTAACGAAAAATATTTGTGGGAAACCAAAATAAAAAATAAAAAAAATTAAACAATAAGATATCATTCTTCATTTAAGATCTTTGAGGTTGAGACTCCAAGTAATTTAGAGGGCCGGCCAGTGAAGAATTTTGTGTTAGTTTTTCCCATTGTTGATTTGTCTGTTTTACTTTCTCAGCCAATTTCTCTTTTTTTATACGTGGCAACATCACAAAACTGATAATCGTATGTTGTTTTTATTATTTTTTGTTGAAATTTAATATTTTTTTTCCTTGATATTTAAGGATATCACTCTTGCTTATTGATTTAAAAGATGAGATTTTTAGTTACTTATTTTTAAAAAAAAAATAATAATTGTTTGAATGAAGAGATATATGCAAGACAAGATTTATTTATTTTTTTTATTTTTATTTTTTGGTAAACATGCAAGACAAGATTTTGACTCGAAGGGTGACATATGTTTCTTTCATCCTTTGTTGGCAATGCGTAAGTACGAGAGTTTTTTTCTTTTCTTGATAAAAACAAAAGCTCATAAGTTAATGAAAAATCACTTTAATTTTTACCAAAAATAACAATACTAACTTTTTATCGAGTAAATTAACAATTTAATTTTTAAAAGATCACTAAATTGACAATTCGATCTTGAAATATTAAAATACATAATTTAATTTTTTAAAAAAATCAATTATTAGTCACTTTCATAGATCGAAAAGTATATCATTTCTTAACAAGTATACTCTTTGATTCTTTTAGAGACTAATTATATATTTCAATTTTTTATAAATCAAATTATCAATTCGATAATATTTTCAGGAGTAAATAATTAATATACTCTTTTTTTCTTAAACAATTTGACTAGACTTGCGCCAAATTATTTTTAAATGGACCAAAAAATGTATCTGTATGTTCGTTTGCTTTGACTTGTGATAAGATCTACAAACTCCATCTTAATACAATACGTCTTTTCAATAAATCTGCTAACCCTGTCTTCCCAACAGATCTATAAATCTCATCTTAATTTGTAAAGTGCATCTTTTCTAGGTAAGAACCCAAATACAAAGAATACCCCAAATCGACAAGCCTCACACCAAGTGGGAAGTACTATATGGGATGTCGTCTATAATGCAAAGTTTGATTCTTGACATGGGATGCAATGGGTTACGAGCCAATAATATAATGACACGTGGAAGAGTTAGTTATGATATGACTCCATACACAGTTTTGATTGGTTGAAAAAGTTATTATTTTTTATTATTTTTCAGCATTAAATTATATCAATGGCTATAATTATGCCACATCAGCAATTGCATCCCATGTCAAGAAACAAACTTTGCATCTTAGACTTACCCCTCAATCACATTAAATTCTCATAAATCTAAGAATTAACAATTAAAGTTGAGGGCATTTATGTATAGCAGAGAATCCGTTCATTCAACCGATTGAATCAATCAACTTATAATTTTAAAAGTTTTTTCAGTTCACTCTTTGATTTGATTTTTAAGATATTATTTTTTGGTTATATTAAATTTTAACAACTTAGATCTAAAACTAAAATATAAAGATTTTTTTTTTTCATAACTTTTGGACCATCTTGTTCGTTTTAAATGGCATATTAAATAAATAATATATAATTAAAATATAATACAAGTAATTTTTATTATATATTTTTATCAATTTTTATGTTATATTATATTCCAAAAATTAAGATCTAAAGTTAATATATAATTGAAGAAAGTGTACTTTTAGTCCTATAACTTTTTTTATTGCACTTTTGGTCTCATTTCTTTGCAAAAAGTTTCATATTTGGTCTTATGTCACTTTTGCTCCTATATCTTTTGATTAGGTTGTAGAATTAGTCTCATATCTTTGCAAAATCTCCGCTAGTCCCACCTGATCCAAAGACATGAGACCAATTTTGCGTTTGACTCAAAGATATAGAACCAATTCTACAATCTGAATAAAATATATGAGACAAATTTTATGACCTAACCAAAAGATATGAGACAAAGTGAAACACGGGACCAAATCTGCAACTTGAGCAAAAGATATGAGACCAAAAGTGCAACAAAATAAAGTTATGAGATCAAATTGAGACTTGAATAAAAGTTATGGGATCAAAAGTACACTTTAACCTATATAATTTAAAAAATGAAATTACACTAATGTCATTTGTTGTGATATAATAATCAGATAGTATTATTTTATAAAGTTACGTATAGGTAATTACTCATTTCATTATATGGGCAAAAACAAATGTAGAAAAATTGAAGGACCTATATATTTCATATAATAGTATATATATATATATATATTTATATTAGGCTTAAGTGCACTTTTGGTCCCAATACTATGACTAAGGTTTCAATTTGGTCCCATAACTATTTTTGTTGCAGATTTGGTCCCAAACCTTCGCAAAAAGTTTCACCGTTAGTCCCCTAGTCACTTCCGTCCAATTTCCGCCGTTAATTGTGACGTGGCAGTCTGACTGGGATGCTGACGTGGCAAAATCAAATGAGATGGACCTGATTTAATTACACTTTAATACCAAAAGTTTATGATCTTTATCAAAATAGTCCTTAGAACCTCAAAAGACAAATGAGCATCTATGATTTATCAAAAAATCCCTATATTCAAATACAATTTTCATTTAAGTACACTACAAACAAATCAAAACTCCCAAATTTTTCCAAAATCAAGCCCCACAAACCAAATTTATCCCATTATTTTCGATTCCTCCTCTTTTTCATCATTTTCATTCATTTTAGTCTCAAATCCTCAAAATAAAATTGTAAAGTGTCCCAAAACTCTTCCAAACATTCCAATTTAGTCCTTAAAAATATTAAAAACTCTAAACCCCAAACTCCAAACCCCAAACCCCAAACCCTAAACTCTAAAACCTTAAAAAAAAAGTTTGAGTTGTACAATTAGGTCCTTGACCCATTCTTATCCCATTATTCACATTTCCCTCTCTTTTTCATCATCTCCATTCATTTTAGTCCCAAATCCTCAAAATCCTAAAATTCCAACCACTAAACCCTAAACCCCTAAAACTTAATTTTTTTTAATCTTCATCTTCCCAATTTAACATAAATCCCTAATTTCTTTTTAATTCCTAAACCAAAAAAAAATTTTAATCTTCATCATCTTCATCTTCATCAATTCATCGTCTATTCTTCCACCATCATCTATTCATTATCTTCATCCATTCATTTCATCTTCACCGTAAACCCTAAATCTGATGCAATTACAAAATGCAATTCATATCATCAGGATCATTCATTCATTTATTTCATTTCATCTTCATCCTCATCCTACATACCCAGAAAATTTTTCAGATTCATAAAAAATCCTTGAATCATAAACAATTTCGTAAAAAATCCTTCTTTTGCTCAGATTCGTAAAATTGAGATCATCAAGGGAGCATTTGGTGGGTCTGAACTCGAACGGTGGGTCGGATTTGAAACTGTCGGCGAGAGAAGCGGAAGAAGAAGACGAGGCGAGAGAAGTGGAATCCGAGGATGAGACTGATGAGGCAGCAGATTCCGTGAAGAAGGTGAAGAATGGGTATGATGATGATGTGGCTGAAATTGGAGATGAAGAATGGGTATGATGATGATGAAGAAAAGAGGAAGATGAAGATTGAAGATGATGAATGATGATGATGATGATGAAATCGAAAAGAAGATTTTCGTCAAAATGAGATCTCGCCCAATTTGGAGAACAGAGATGAAGAATAAAAAAATTTTCGTCAAAATTACAGATTGACCCCAAGAGTTTATAGAGTATATTGTGGATTCAGTCCAGAGAAGTTATGAAATGTTACATATTGATCCTAACTTACTCCATCTCATTTGATTTTGCCACGTCAGCATCCCAGTCAGACTGCCACGTCACAATTAACGGTGGAAATTGGACGGAAGTGACCAGGGGACTAACGGTGAAACTTTTTGCGAAGGTTTGGGACCAAATCTGCAACAAAAATAGTTATGGGACCAAATTGAAACCTTAGTCATAGTATTGGGACCAAAAGTGCACTTAAGCCTTTATATTATTTAACTGACCTTCCCAAACTTGGACTGGGTTAATTTGCTAGGTCAGTTGTATTAATCTGAATAAGTAAAGTCTCTCAAAGCAGTTAAGACTTCAGAGAGTAGAGAATAACGTCAAGTTTTCATCTAAGACCAACAAATTAACGTCAAGTCTCTCCTACCATCATTTAGATATCTTTATATACCCAACAAATATGTAAATATTCATTTAAATTTTATAATTATTATAATTTTAAAATAAAAAAGTTATTTTATTATATTTTATAATACAATTTAATCTTATTGTAATTATAATTTTTTAATTTAAAATTTTGAGAAGTTACTTAATTTCATCTAGTGTTGTCAGAACCGGGCCGGACCGAATGGTCCGACCGCAAACCGAATGTGAAAGCGAGTGGGTTCGACCAAAAAAACTAAACTGTCGGTTGGACCGGATTGAACCGGACAAAACCAGCGAACCGGGGTCGAACCGCTGGACTGAACCGGCGGTCCAACTATTTTTTTTAGTTTTTTTTTTAAATCTCAATTTTCTTTTTTTTGCTTATGCTCTCTATTCATTTTCTTATTTGGTCCTCTTCCTCTATTTTGTGTTGAACTTGAAATTTGAGGGTCGAAATGTTAAATTTAATTAACTATTATGAATTTATGACTTATTAGATCTTGTTTAAGATACATTAAGTCCATTCACTTGCTTGAAAAAATGCATTTAATCTATAATCTTTAGTAGTGGAGAGAAAAATTATATTATTTAGATGAAAAAATGTATTTAGTAATAAATTAAATGCATCTCTTAAACCACAAACAAAAAATATATAGTATTTATATTTAATATATTAAAAATAATTATTTATTGAGTCATCCGGTCCGA